>JANPWX010018288.1:0-14409 GCA_024734555.1 Trochalopteron elliotii | reverse complement strand
CCCATGGAATCACGGGATGGTTTGGGTTGGGAGTGACTTAAAAATCACCCTCTCCATAGGCAGGGACACCTTCCACTATCCCAGGGTGCTCCAAGCCCCATCCAACCTGGCCTTGGACACTGCCAGGGATGAAGCAGCCACTGGGTAGTGCAAACCCTGGGGATGTTTGGATGATCTTTGAGGTCTTTTTCAACCCAAACACAATTATCTATACAAAAGGTCTGATCCCAGAGATTTGGATCAATGGACAGAGATCAATTGGCACAACACAAAACCATTTTCTCCTTCTCATTCACTTTTAATCATTTTTGGAGAAGCTGGGCAGGGAGCAGGACAGGATATCCATGCAGGAATGTGTATTTATTCACACACAGGAATATTCCTGGTTGGAGCTTTTTGATGCACAGAACAGACCATTCCTGGGCATTTCTCCATATTTAAAAATACATCCTGGCAATCCCAGGGAATAATACCCAGACACTTCCACTTTGGCCCGACAGCCTCCTTTCTTCCCTGATTTTGGATGGCTCCCTGTAACAATGTGCTAAGCTGAGCCTGGGGCTTGCCAAGGCCAAGCTCCTCACCAGGGTGCCCTCCAGCCCCACCAAGGCTGGCTCTGCTGAACTCCTGGAGGAAGCAAATTCCAGAGACAAGAGTTCAGCCTTGGAGCAGGCACAGAGATGGGAACACTCCTCTGCTGCAGGGATTTCAGATTTGTGGTGTCTGGCCGCCACTGAGAAGTGATAAAATTATGTTTGGTGTAAGATAAGCTTCCTTTTTAAATGTAAATATCTTTCTGGTTGGAAGATAGATCTTCCAAAAGCAAAATATGGAATGAGGGGGCTGTATGGAGTTTGTGGATAATGGGAACTAAAGCCCCATGAAAGGAACAAGTTGCCCATCCTGTAATCCCTCTGCAGAGACTTTATTTTTGAGGAAATACCCTCACTTGGAGGGCTGTATTTGAGGGAATCACACAGAGAGGAATCTAAAAGTGCGACAGAGAGCAGAGGGGGAAATGAAAACATGGTCAAAATGCAAAGAAATGCAAACATGGTCAAAAAAGCCAAGAACATAAAGATTATTTTAATGTAAGTGGCACTGAAAGCAAAATATACTAATTTGCCCCTTATTTGGGGCAGAGGCATCTCTCTGTTACTGCTTCATGACACATGGGCAGGGACACATTCCACTATCACAGGTGGCTCAAACCCCCAGTGTTCAAACTAGCCGGGAAGACTTCCAGGGCTCCAGGGGCAGTCACAGCTTCTCTGGGCACCCTCTGCCAGGGCCTGCCCACCCTGCCAGGGAACAATTCCTTCTGAAAACGCCTCGGAGTTCATTCCCTGGAGGCAGACTGGCTGTGTTCCTCCCCAGTGCTGCCCGCCCTGAGCAGCCTTGTGCAAGGCAGGAAGGGTTCCCCTGCTGCAGCCCCAGCTGAGGCAGCAGCAGCAGCTCTGTGCTGTTCCTGACACATCCCTGTGGGAGCACAAAGCGAGGGAACCTGAAAAATAATGGGAAGTTGGACAAGACCAAAATGCAGATCTGACCAATACGGTTAATGCTACTTTCTCCGTTTATTTCGTCTAAAATGGCAGGTTACATACACTTCTACATAGTTTGCATTTTACAGGTGTACTCTCACTGGCATACCCCTGAAGAGGTCTATGAATGGGAAAAAAGTGTCACAATCCAGGAGCTGTACCAGTGGGAAGAGGATGGTGAGCAACACCAAGTGGTGCGTGAGTGGGAAAATAATGCGACAGCCCAACAGGGTCCCAGAGGGAAACAGATATGGGAGGGCAGCAGGAGTTTGAATGGGAAGAGGATGAGAGATCCTCTGAGCCATCCTCAGAGACAGATGGGAGTTTCTCAGAGGATTCCCAAGGGGACAATGACCAAGAGCTGCTCCAGAGTGAAGATGAGAGCTCCCAAGACCTCTCACCATGGGATGAAGATGTGCACTCCCAAACTTCCCAATGGGAAGACAGGAGTGAGCCAGAATCCTCCCAAGTCAGCGACAGCAGTGACAAGGAGCTGTCCCAAGGAGCAGAAGCTGGAGGCCAGGAGCTGCCCCAATGGGAAGATGGGAGTGACCCAGAGCTGTCCCAATGGGAAGAACACGTGAGCAGCCAGGAGTTGTCCCTTGGGGCCGTGACATCGGCTCCAAGATCTGGGACAGACCCTTGTGCCCAGGGAGCGACAAGGAGCCCAAGCCTTGTCCCCCAAGGGGCCCAGCTCTGCCAGCCCCGTGGGCACAGAGGGGGCAGCAGAGGCAGTGCCTGCCCTAACAGTGTTTCTCCTTCCCTCCAGAGTCCCATGGAAGCTGAGCCGGCAGCTCCTGCCTCGTCCCCAGCTGATGAGGAGGCAGCAGCGGGGTCACTGTGTGAGACAACGCTCGACAGTGCTGGGGAAATGAAATGCTGGCAATTCAGGGATGACCTGGGGCCTTTCCTGGCCAGAGACACAGAGTTGTCCCAGGAAGTGTCCAAAGAATATTTGGAGCAAGATCTGTGCCAGGGAGAAATCAGGAGGTCCCAAGGGCGCTCGGGCTGGGCAGAATACGTCGAGGAATAGCTGTCCCAAGGAGATGTCTTCACCTGTGAGGAAGTTTCTGACTGGGAGGAAAACACTGGCCAAGGTGTGTCCAGAGGAAATGGCAGCAGATCATCAGGACCCTCCCATTGGGAAAATGACAGCCACAAGGAGCTGGTGCAGGGGAACTGGGATGACATGACCCAGGACGGCATCGGGACCAAGGCCTTGCTCCCCAAGGACGATGAGTGGGACGAGGTGAGTGTCCTGGAGCTGCCCCTGGAAGAGGACAAAGACCAAAATTGGGAAGTCTTTGCAGAGGACGGGCTCCCGGTGCCCTTTCCTCATGAGGCCTGGGCTGAGGGCCCGGCAGTGGGGCCGTGCAGCCAAGGGCCGGTGCCTGCCCCGCAGAGCCCCCCCAGCCCCCGGCCTGCCCAGCTGGGAGCCCAGGCCCTCCGCGGGCAGCCGGCTGCCCCCAGGAAACGTCCGTCCCGCTTCAGGCGGGCGCTGCGGGCGCTGCGGGGGCTGTTCCGGTGTCCCTGCCTGAGGCCACGGCCCGAGGAGTGAAAGGGATGAGGAAGGTGAAGACAGTGAAGGAGAAGATGGAGACAACGGGACAGCCCTGCTCCCGCCAGTGCTGCTCCTCTGCTGTGGGAGCAGCAGCTGCTCGGTTCAGCTGGAGGAGATGAAAGTGCTGCTGCAGCTCCTCCAGGCCAGGGAAGGGAAAAGCTTTTTGATGGGCAACCAAAGCCAAGCAAGCCCGGCAAAACCGAACCGTGCAGAGCCACGAACGCCTGGGCAGTGAGGCTTGGAAAATGCCCCCCCAAAGAGCCCAAAGCTGCCCCTTCCCCAGCCCCGCACACACCCGGCCCCGCGCCTGGAAGGTACAGCCACCATTGCTGCATAAAGCAGAGGATCCTGGAGCAGACTCTCGGCATCAACCACGCCAGGAAAACGGCAAAGGAGACAAGACCAAGACCAAGACAAAGACAGAGACCAAGACAAAGACAAAAATGAAGACAATGAAGACAACATAGCAGAAGAGAAGCATGGAGAAGACAGAGACAGTGAAGAAGATGAAGATGAAGACAACGAAGAACAGGAAGAGGACAAAGATGAAGACTAAGAAGACAGAGAAGACTTATTTAGGAATACATAGGAGAAGAATAGTAATAAGAATTACAAAATAGAAGAAGAAGAATAGGAATAGGGATAAGAATTTTAAAATATATAGAAGAAGTGTAATTAGAATAAGAATTAGAAATATGTAGAAGAAGAAGAGTAATAGGAGTAGGAATAAGAATTTAAAAATATGTAAAAGAAACAAAGAAGAAGAGTAGTAAGAAAAAGAAGAGTAGTGGGAAGAAGAATAACAAGAAGAAGAAGAATTTAAGAATACAAAAAGAAAGAGAAAATTAATGAAAAATTAGCAAATAATTTATTTTTATTACATATTGTATATTTTTATTACAGTCTATGATATAAAAACATGAATATACAATATGTTGTAATTATGATCATTATAATGTCCCCAGTTACAGAAGAATTTGTGTATTTTCTAATGAGGTTTGTAAGGCACAAGGAAGGAAAGGGTCTCCGGATTTCATTTCCTGTCTCTCGGCGGTGCTGAAGTCTTTTCACCCTCCGTGCCAGGGAGTGCCCTGGGAGCAGCGAGTGCTCAGCCCCCAGCGGCAGCGGGAGAGTTCCCGGCTGGGCCGGCAGGGCAGGGCTGGCGCTGCTCTCTCTCTCTCTCTGTCTGGGCAAACTCAAGGCGCACGTTGGGGCCGGCGGAGAGAGAACTGTGCTGGGAAGGCCTTTGCAGCAGGGCTGTGCAGCCGGGACAGCGAAGGCAGCACAGCCCCGCTCTGCCGCTGCCCATGGCCGGGGAGCCGGGCTGGGGTGGAAAGGCAGTGCCAGTTTGGCGTGGGCCAGGAGCAAGGGCTGCTCCTCCCCAGGCTTGCTGTGGCTGTCAAGGTGCTGCCAAGGCTCTGCTCTTCCATTTGCACTTCTGTTTTGCACACAAAACGTCCAGCAGAAGGAACTTGCAGCTGGGCCTGTGGCTAAAGCCTTGCAGCCTCTACTGCCCTGTCCTTGCCCAGGACACACAGCTGGTGGCCGTGTCCCTGTGTCCCTGCAGGCCCTGAACTCTGGGGACACACGGCTGGTGGCAGCTGGTGGCCGTGTCCCTGTGTCCCTGCTGGCCCTGTGCACTGGGGACACACGGCTGGTGGCCATGGTGGTGGCTGTGTCCCTGTGTCCCTGCAGGCCCTGAGCTCTGGGGACACACGGCTGGTGGCCCTGGTGGCCACAGTGGTGGCCGTGTCCCCGCTCCTGGCAGCAGCTTGGGGACACCTGGCCTTGGGGACCCTTCTGTGCCACCTTGAGAGGGCAATGCCACCCTGGCAGATCCATTCCAGGAAAGAGAACTGGTCTTGGAAACCAAGGCCTCGTGTTGGCATAAGATGTTTGTTGGGATTTCCATAACTTTTAGTTATTTGTTGTGATTTTTGTTGTTCAGGGAAACAGCAGGGCCACATGATCTGCTCTTCATTTGGATACACTGAGTACAGAGATTGGAGCTAAAGGCTGGTGGTTTGGGGTTTTACACAGCCAGAGGAAATCCCCCAGGCTGGGAGATGTCTGGAGAGGGACTTTGGACAAGGACATGGAGTGACAGGCAAAAGGGAAATGGCTTCAAACTGACAGAGAGTGGGTTTGGACGGGATACTGGGAAGAAATTTTTCCCTGGGAGGGTGGGGAGGGGCTGGAATAGAATTCCCAGATTTGCTGTGGCTGCCCCTGGATCCCTGGCAGTGCCCAAGGCCAGGCTGGAACAGCCTGGGACAGTGGGAGGTGTCCCTGCCATGGCAGGAGGTGGCACTGGATGACCCTTAAAATCCCTTCTAACCCAAACCACTCTGGGATTCATGTCCCTAATACTAATAGAATATATTCAAGTTACAGTTTTAATTAGGTGCTTATAAATGTCCATTTTAATTAACTACTTACACACTCCAGGATAATCTGTGGGCCTCCAAGCTGCAGTTAACTCTGCCCCCACAGCATAAAACATCCCATAGATAACCTTTAAAAGGAATTATTTGACAAGTAGCACTTTCCAGGTGAATTTAAATGGATTTCCTGTCCAAAGCAGGAGCATTTTGCTGTGGAGGAACCAAGGCAGAGCAGTAAAAAGACTTTCAAGTCAGCACAGCCAGCACTGTTTTCTGTCTGTGTGGTAAAAAATGCAGATAAGACACAACTCCCCAAATTTAAACCATTTTCTTGTGGGCAGAAATCCTTTTGGGTCTCCCCAAAATTTGCTGAGGGCTCCAGGGGAGGGCAGCTGGTGGAGAGGTGGCCTGTGAGGAAATGCAGAGCAGGTAAAGCAGAAGAACCATGGGGTGGAAGGTTCTGTGATATTCAAAACAAGTCTCAGGCAGAGTTTGTGGTGGGGTTTCTGCCCCCAGTCTGCTCCTGGAGTCTTCAGAACATTGTGATCAGGTTTTTCAGCCTTCTTTTCCCTGAGTACACAGAAATAAATGTATTTACCTCGACAGATATCAAACTCCCAGCAGATGAGGCAATTTTTAAGCAGCAGAAAGCTTTGGAGCAGGTATTGGAGGAGCTGGGCTCTGCCTTAGACAAGTGAGGGAATTCTCCTGAAAAAATTCCTCCAGCTGAGCACAGGGAGTGTGGAACAGATGTTCCATGCTTGAACATGTCCTGGGGAATTCTGAAATCCTGCAGGTTTGAATGTCTGACCCTCCAGAGGAGCCATCTTTCCACTGTCTTAATTTTTACTGCTGTGCTCTTTTTTTATATATTCAGTAAGAATATAAAAATTCTCTCTATATTCAAGTAAGAAAAGGGGTGAATTTATGTCTGTAAACTGAATTTATGTCTCTAAACATCTGAAAGAACTTGGCTATCTACTGTCAAGTGGCCTGGAAAAGGTGTTGAATGACCTTACATGTTTAGGAGCCTGCCTGCCTAGTTTCCCACTGATTTTTTTTCCCTTTGTCACACAAAAAAAGCTTCATTCACATTTTAAAACCGAATTAATCGACCAAATTAAAGCTTCTTTTCAATTCTGGGCACCTTAAAACAGATTATTTACCCGGATTTGCCAGTTTTTGTTTTCTGCAAACAGCTCAGCCTTCGAGGCTGACGAGATTAAGTGGAGTTATTGCTCTGGTGACAGACAGCTTTGTCTGTCACCCTCAGGAGTTTTGGAAAGATGTGGGGACAGAGTTTGGAGTCTCCAAAATCCAGGTCTGCCAAGAGGAGTCCATCAAAAGGAAAAATATCCCAGTCTAGAGCCTCTGGAGTGCATATTGTGCCTAACTTATCCTTGGAGAGGACATAAAGTCAATTTCCTGCAAATTGTCATCAATCCTAGAGCCAATAGTGCTGGAAAAGTCCTTCCATAGAAATTATCCTGGATTATCCATCCAGGTTTTAGGCTGGGGTGTAAAACAGCAGGAGCTTTGCCAGCTGCTTCAACAGCTTCCCTGAGCAGCTCCCACAGATTCCCAAAATGTTTTGGCTTGGAAGGGATCTTAAAATTCATCCCATTCCACGGGCAGGGACACCTTCCACTATCCCAGGTTCTCCAATCTGGCCTTGGGCACTGCCAGGGATCCAGGGGCAGCCACAGCTTCTCTGGGCACCCTGTGCCAGGGCCTGCCCACCCTGCCAGGGAACAATTCTTTCCAAATATCCCATCCAGCCCTTCCCTTCCTCCACTTAACACCGCTGCCCTCAATGGTTTTAATGTTTTGACCTCAGCGGTTGAGTTCTGGTTTGGGTTGGTTTGGTTTTTAATTGAGGAAAACCCTGAACTTCCAAGCTCTTCCCAGCTGATCCTGAGTGCTTCAAGTGCTTCAAGACTGTGCCTTTTCCTGGAGGAAGCAGGGAAAGCCCTGGGAAACTTCTGTGGAAAAGCAGGAAGAGCCACATCTGCAGCCCACTTTGAACCGCTGGGAAAACCGAGGGAAATAGGAGGGAAAATGCAAACAACACCAGTATCCTTCAAATCCATCCAGCTTTGAGGAGGTGAACATGAAATGTTGGGGTTTTGACTGAAAAACAGAGAAACTTGGAGCATTTCTTGTTGTTTATGAGGGTTTTTTTTCCTAAACTCCCCTTGTCCAACCTCATCCCCCTCCCCTGCCTCTGCAGAGCAGCTAAAAGGCTTCGAATGGAAATATTTTTGTCTGGATGTAGTGGAAAACACCCGCTCCAAGCGGATGCTGGAGATCAGGAGGCCTGACCCGGGATCTGCACTTGGGGCAGACATGAAAGCAGGAAAAAATCTCCTTCACCCAGCTTTGACTGGGAGCAGCTCCCTCCCGCCTCGGCCGAGTCACGCACACGCCGCCTCCGACGGCTCCCACAGCAATTCCAGAGCTTTTCAAGCTTCATCCTGGATGGACAGAGGCCACGAGGACTGGGAATAATTACCAGCTGGAGGAGATGTTCGTCTGCAAAGGGGAGACACGTTCTGCCAGCAGCTCCTAGGAGGAGAAGCACAATCAATCCCACGCCTCCTTGTTTTGCCTTGTTTTCCTTCCCTTCATCGCCGTGGTTCCGACTGATTTTGATTACTCTGGCGCCAAATAAATGAAAACATTTCGTGGCCGTTTAATCACTGGGAAGAAAAGGGGAAAAAAAAAAAAAAATGCCTGGCTGCTGGATGTTTATAAATGTGCTTGCTTGGAAAAAAGGGGATGGCTCTTCCCTGCCTGGAGGTGCAGTTGGAAAAGTCAATTTCCAGCAGGAAGAACCTGACTCAGCTCCCTGCTGCTGGTTCGGGGGGTTTCAGCATCAGGAAAAATCTGGGAAGAGCAGAGCTCATCCCAGCTTCCAGCTTGTCCCAGGTGCTCATCCAGAGGTTTTCCTGCTCGTTGGGCAATGGAATCATGGAGTGATTTGGGTTGGGAGCAATCATTTCTTAAAGGGTTCGGAAAGCACCCGAATAAATGCCCTGCACTGACATGGAAGTGAGCACAAGCCTGGAAAAACCACAGCTGCATTCCCAGGAAAGCTGTTCCCACCTGTGCCCCATGTTCAACAGTGCCTAAGGATGGAAACTGAGCAGATAAATCTGATTTTTAAAAGAAATATAAATAATATTCATATTTTAAAATACAGAAATATAAAAGGATTTAAAAATACATATATATAAACATATAAATATATAAAAGAAATATATTTAAATATATAAATATTGAAACATACAAATATAAAATATATAAATATAAGAATAAAAATATTTAAAGATATAAATATTTAAAGATATAAATATTTAAAGATATAAATATAAAAATACATAAATATATAAATAAATAATGAATTAATTTTTCTTAGAATACTGGGGTTTCTCACATATTCCTCAACTTACACAATCCCAGGGCTGTTGTCCAGGCCCTGCTGTCAAGACATAACTGGATAACTCCAACCCTCTGGAATTGCTATTTGAGGTTTTTTTCCCCTATGCTATGATGTCATTGTCCGTGGGATGAGATTTCAATCCCACAGAAATTGTGTGCATTATGCATCATTACCCAACGGCACAGAAATGCACCAGGTTTTAAGTAACACAGGAGGAAATCTGGTGTTGATCACTTCTGTTCAGCTTTGATGGAGATAATTGGAATATTTGATTTAATTAGCCTTTAACGTGCCTCCCATAGCACAGCTGGATTTCTGCTGAAGGCCACAGAAATGTCTGGACAAAAGGAAAATGGAGCTAAAGGGATGGAATATCTTTTACTTTGCATGTCTGTAGAAGCTGCAGTTGTGTTTTGTGAGGGCTTTTTTCAAAAAATTTGAGTTCAACCTCACTGCCAATTTGTTCTCTGGCTCGAAAGGGAATAAGGGAATTACCCACTTTGTACAAAGAAATAAAAGCAAATTAATAGACACAATTCCAGCATTTTACAGCAATTCCTGCCTACTTCATCTCCCACATTTTGGGAAAACCTCTGGAGCTGTTCTCCTCTCTGCTGGACACCAAGGTAGATTTTCATGGAATCCCAGAATGGGTTGGGTTGGAAGAAACCTTAAAGCTCACCCAGTTCCAGGGGCAGGGAACCTTCCACTCTCCCAGGTTTTTCAGAGGGAAGCTTCACAACAATCCCACCAATCCAGAGACTTCCCTCTCCTCCTCCTGCCTGGGGAAGAGGAAGGTTTCCAATACTCCAGTGAGGTTTTTTCAGACTTAATTAATCAGGGGGGTTTCATTAAGTGCCCTAAAGTGGCACAGGAGGGAAGAGTGGAGAAGAGCTGATGAGCTCCTGATTATCTGCACCTTATCCCTGGTCACACCCTTGGCTTCAAACTGCCAGAAAGTGTTGGATTAAATGGGATTTTGGGGAAGGAATTCTTCCCTGGGAGGGTAGGGAGGCCTTAAAATAGAATTTTGTCTTTAGGTTCAAAGTCATAAAATCCAGATCTGCTCAAATCCAAACAAATTCCTTTGGAATCNGGATGGGATTTTTGGGAAGGAATTCTTCCCTGGGAGGGTGGGGAGGCCCTGGAATGGAATTCCCAGAGAAGCTGTGGCTGCCCCTGGATCCCTAGAAGAGTCCAAGGCCAGGCTGGATGGGATTTGGAGCACCTGGGACAGTGGATGATGTCCCTGCCCATGGCAGGGACCTTAAAATGAGGGACCTTAGATGATCCTTAAAATCCTGTCCAACCCAAACCATCCCATGGTTCCATTATTCCAATTTTTGGAACTGAATTACCTGCATTACTGCTCGTTCTCAAGTAAGCTTCTTACTAAAAACATATTTCAATTCTCATTTTTCACTTTTACAGGGAAAGAATTAATTATTTTCTAAAACATCCCTAATTACAGCCTAAAAAAAAAACCACTGGGGCAAGAGCTCATTATAATATCAAGAGAATCGTATTGGGGTGCCAAAATCCAGGGAAAATAAGAGGGAAAATCCTTTATAATTTTATCCCACTTGTGAGCAATCCTACTGATCCCAGTGCAGATATTGAGGCAGTGAAAAGTGGTGGAAAACCTGGAGTAAGACTCAGGAACTTGCCACAAATTAGGAGAGAAAAAAAGGGGAAAAAGGTCTCTGAGGTGGGAAGTTTTTGGGTTTTCCCAGTGGGAATCGTCTCCAATTGTGTCTGATTCCAGGGAAAAACCCATCCTGGCAGCCACTGATTTTAAATTTAAAATATTCCAAAAATTTCCAATATTCAGAAGTTTTATGAGGGCTGCTACATGCAGTTATGTTTAGGTGTTTATCTGGATTTTTGAGACCTTTCCTTTCCCCACAAGTTTCTTGGTATTCCTTTTTTCCCCCCCATTTTTCTGCCTTTTCCTCTGCTGACCATAAACCTTTGACTCTTTTCAAAACACCATCAAAAAAATGAGGAAACCCCCTGCAAATTCTATTACTGAAAAAATAATTTAAAAAAGGACTGAAAATAAATTAATAAAATGGAAACAAATAAAGAAATACAATGGAAATAAATAAAATGGAAACAAATAAAGAAATAAAATGAAAACAAACAAATGCAATGCAAATAAATAAATAAATAAATGGAAATAAAGGCATTAAATGGAAATAAATAAATAAATGAATTGGGAATAAAGAAATAAAATGGAAATAAATAAATAGATAAATAACTTTTAAAAGTGGAAATAAATAAATAAAATGGAAATAAATAAAGAGACAATTTGGAAATAAATAAATGAAATGGGAATAAAGAAATGAAATGGAAATAAGCCAATACAATGGAAATAAATAAATAAATGAATAAATGGAAATAAAGACATGAAATGGAAAGAAATAGATGAATGAAATGGGAATAAAGAAATAAAATGGAAATAAACAAACACAATGGAAATAAATAAACAAATAGATAAATGGAATGGGAATAAAGAAATAACATGGAAATAAACAAACACAATGGAAATAAATAAATAAATAAATTGAAATAAAGACTTGAAATGGAACTAAATAGATAAACAAAATGGGAATGAAGAAAGAAATAAAATAGAAATAAATAAAAGAGCCCTTGTATCCAGGGAGAAAAAGGCCCAAATGTGCAGAATTTTTAGGATGGAAGCAAACCAGGAAGACCAGAAGGAAAAGCTCATTTAGGTCAGGCCTTTTTTTAGCTGAGTTACTTAATCTGGGTCAATTTTTGAAATGAAAAGTCAAAACATTTTATTCGAAAACTGCCGGAGTGAAACTTTGGGATGTTGTTTTAAAACATTTCCTGCTCTTCTGCGCCGTGTTGAGTGACAGCTTCAATTCCCAGGCAGATCCAGTTCCTCTGGAACGCCATCTCGGGGTGAATTTTCTCCTCCTCATTTATTTTAATTATTATTTTCATAACCCTTCCACCTCACTCAGGAGGTTCTGAGAAGCCACCGTGCTCTGACTCTGCAGGATGGAGGGAGACTCAGGCAGCTGATGAAAGCCTGGAGCTTTTTTCCCTTTGGCTTCCAGAAAAACAGGAGGCAAAGGAGTGTTTGGATGGAAAATAGAAATTCTGTCTGCAGCAGGACACACACTCTCAGCTCGGACTTCTCTCAGGTTTCTCTCTCTGTGCCAAAACCCTTCAGCACAGAAAGCTGGGACAGGGAGAACCTGTGTGGTGTTGCTTTTGAGGATCCCAAAATCCCTGAGGTTGGAAAAGAGCTCCAAAACCATGGACTCCCAGCTGTGCCCAGTGCCCACCTTGTTGCCAGCCCAGAGCACTGAGTGACCACCCTGGACACAAGAGCCTGGCACAAACACCCAGGGATGGGTTTCCCTCACTTGAAATGTTTCCTTCCCTTTCCATGGAATCCCTGAGGCTGGAAGAGCCCTCCCAGCCCAGGCAGTCCCAGCTGTGCCCACCTTGTCCCCAGCCCAGAGCTCTGAGTGCCACCTCCAGGTGACACCTGCAGGGATGGGCACTCCAAAGCTCCCTGGGCAGCCCCTGCCAAGGCCTGAGCACCCTTTCCATGGGGAAATTGCTGCTGCTGTCCAAGCTGAGCCTCCCCTGGCCCAGCCTGAGCCCCTTCCCTCTCCTCCTGTCCCTGTTCCCTGGGACAGAGCCCAGCTCCCACCTCCCAGCTGCATTCACACAATCCAACACTAAAGGGTGACTCCAGGATTTGCTCTCAGCCCTTTTCCTGCTCTCAGTTGTCAATCACCACAGAACTGCAACATTTCATCCCTTACAGCCTGAGGAGGCCACACCAGAATGAAAAGAAATTCCTGGGGTGGAGGTTGAGTGTTGCCCTTTTCCTTCCACAGCAGGATCCCTCATCCCAAGGGATTTTTTCCCACTCTGTGAGGGAAAAAATGTTTCCAGTCTCCACCCTGAGCCTCCCCTGGCCCAGCCTGAGCCCCTTCCCTCTCCTCCTGTCCCTGTTCCCTGGGAGCACAGCCCGACCCCCCCGGCTGTCCCCTCCTGGCAGGGACTTGTGCAGAGCCACAAGGTCCCCCCTGAGCCTCCTTTTCTCCAGCCTCAGCCCCTTTCCAGCTCCCTCAGCCCCTCCTGGGGCTCCAGCCCCTTCCCCAGCTCCCTGCCCTGCCCTGGACACGCTCCAGCCCCTCCAGGGCTCTCCTGCAGGAGCCACAACTGGACACAGCCCTGGAGGAGCCTCTCAGTGCCCAGCACAGAGCACCAAATCTCACTCATTAAAAAATCAAACTCTGCCCAAATCCCAGTGACATGACTTTTTTAAAGACCTGTTTAGACAGCAATTACAGCACAGCTTAAAAAAAAAAAATCAGATTGGCATTAACAGTGGCACAGCAACCCTTGGATGCCCTCCCCGAGGCCAGAATTGAGAACAATTCCATTTATCCCTCTCCTCTGAGCTATGCCAGCCACGCTGAGGGCACATTTTGACACAGATTTATTGGGAGGCTGCAGGAACAGCTGAGTTGCACCCAGCACAACACAGGCTTGTGGTGGATGGAGCATTTCCAACAACCCTTCCCCACTTTTTTGGGATTCGTGGCTTTGCTGGTGGATATAGAAGTGGCCTGGGAGAAGAAAGGTTCAGAGACCCACGTGGCTCAGCCCTTTCCTTGAAAATTCAGTGTGGTCAGACCTTAATCAAGCATTCCTTGGGAATTCAAGGTGGTTGTTCTTGAATAAATCCCATTTCACATTCTATTTCCAGCTGCCCGTTGGCAAATCTGAGCCTGGAGTGACAGGAGCCACTCGAGCTTTTCCCTTGCATCATCTGCAGGCAGGAGGTGACAAAGGCAGCCCAACTGTTCCTTGTCCCTCAGCTGTGCCCTGGCCTGTCCATCCCGGCCCATCCCATTCCTGCCCCAACCTGCTGAGTGCCAGGAAAAGAGGAATAAATGCAACAGTGAGCAGAGAATCAAGGAATTGTAGAATTGTTTCACTTGGAAAGGACCCTGAACATCTGATTCCATGGGCAGGGATGGATCAGCTTGCTCAGGGACCCAAAATTTCAGGCTCTGATAGTTTTTGCTTTCTGAGCATCCAGGGATTAGAGATCCTTCAGGAAGAGTCCCTATTCTATTGGGAAGAATTCCTTCCCAAAATCCCATTTAATCCAACACTTTCTGGCAGTTTGAAGCCAAGGGTGTGACCAGGGATAAGGTGCAAATAATCAGGAGCTCATCAGCTCTTCTCCACTCTTCCCTCCTGTGCCACTTTAGGGCACTTAATGAAACCCCCCTGATTAATTAAGTCTGAAAACATCTCACTGGAGTATTGGAAACCTTCCTCTTCCCCAGGCAGGAGGAGGAGAGGGAAGTCTCTGGATTGGTGGGATTGTTGTGAAGCTTCCCTCTGAAAAACCTGGGAGAGTGGAAGGTTCCCTGCCCCTGGAACTGGGTGAGCTTTAAGGTTTCTTCCAACCCA
>JANPWX010018282.1:47290-70640 GCA_024734555.1 Trochalopteron elliotii | reverse complement strand
CCCCTCCATGTCCCCCCCGTGTCCCCCCTGTGTCCTCAGTGTGTCCTCCCTGTGCCCCCTCTGTGTCTCCACTCTGTCCTCTCTGTGTCCCCACTGTGCCCCCCCTGTGTCCCCCCTGTGTGCCTGTTGGGCTGGTGTAAAACGAGCCAGGCACAGGGTCTGTGCTCAGGGAGCAGACAGAGCCCAGGGCTGGGCTGGGTGGGCTGTGTGGGGACACGCTGGTGCCTTGGGGACGTTTGTCTGGTGTCACATCTCAGCCCGCTGTGCCCGCACGGCGCCGGTGCTCGGTGGCACTCCTTTGGAGAGCACCAATGGTCCCCAGCACGGCTGTGCCTGGGGAGGAGCAAGATTAAGGAAGCCCTGGGAGCCTGTGAGCTGGTGATAGGGGCTGGGAGAAGAAGGGCAGGACATGGTGGGTGCAAGTGGGGTTGTGGAGCCTCACAGAGGCTCAGGGCATGGGGGGTGGCTCCTGCGCCTGGAGGAGAAGAGACAACTTCAAAATTGCCAGAGAAACGTTTGTAGAAGCTGATGGCTGCTGGCTGGCAGCAAGATTTGGGTGCTAAAACTCTTGGGTGCTAAAACACTTGAGTGCTTTCAAATGTTTTTATCACCTCGCATCCTGGCCCTGAAATCGTGGCTTTTGGAGGGGCCACCCTGGGGTCTCACAGAGCCCTGTGAGTTGAGGAACTTGAGGATTCCTTTGATAAGCAGGGTGGGAAACCTGCTGTGCTGGTGGCACTGGATGGAAGAACTGGATCTTGAGACCAGTCACAGCAGAAACACCCCAGAGCAAAGCCACTGGGGTGGGGACACCTCTGCCAGTGCCACCTGCAGGGGTGGGAATGGGACAGCAAGGAAACATTCCCAGAAGTGCTTTGCCCCATGTTGGGAATACGTGTGTCTGATGGGGACCAGTGTGCTGGGGTTGTCTCTGTGGCCCTTCTGCTACCCCAGGGTGGCTCCTCTGGGCACCAGGATGGCCGTGCTGGGATGGCTGTGCTGGAATGGCCACCAGCAGAGCTGGGCTGGTGGAAAGGGGTTGTTCCTGCTGGCTCCTGGGGCTGGATGATGCTGGTTCCCTCACTAAGCTGGAGGGAAATGTTTGTCTTATTCTTGGCAGGAATATTTGTCTTACAACCTGGCTTATCATGTGCTGACTGCAGGGACTGAGGTGGTGGGAAGTCTGAGATCACCCCAGTGTCCCCACTTGTCTGAGGGAGCTGCTCCAGGGGAGCTGGGCCTTGGTGAATGACTGTTGGGAAAGGATTTTGAAGTACTGCTGCAGCTGGTGCCACAGAAGTGTAAATTGTCGTGACAATGAATTTAAACAGTCTCTTCCAATGCAGACTTGTTGCATTCCCACTTCCTTATTGGGGGATGATCCAAACACATGCTCTGGCTCCCTTTTTCCCTGCCTTGCCATCTCAGAGAAAACAGCCACAGCATTTATTTTTTCCTCCCTGATCTGCCCATTGCTGGTGTCTGAGCTAAAAAACATCCAAACTGTTCCCTCCATGGATCTGAGAAAACCATTAGTTTAATTATGGCTGGAAGAGTGAAAGGTTCCTGCTGTGAAATACGGGATGGTGATGGAGTGGAAAAAGCAGAACAGGTCTGTAATCACAGCCATTCCTCCCTGGTGAGCCCTAATGTCCATTAAGGCAGGATTACACTCCTTTGCAGCCATGGCTTTGCTCCCTGCAGGGACCCTGTTGCCTGTAGCAGCTTCTGGACCTGAAGGCCCTCAGGAACCAAAGCTTTTGTTTCATCCCATTTATCAACAAAGGCTTGGAGACCTGATGCTGGGGTCAGGGATGGGCTGGCTTCCCACACAGGCTGTGGGTGGAATTTGGGATGTGGGTGTTGCAAGTCCTGTGGCAACCAGAGCCCAGATTGGTGCTGGCCTGGCTTTCAGAGAAATTCCATAGAGTTATTCCTCCCCTGAGACCTCCAGGTGACCTGGGGTGGTTTTTGGGGTAACAGCAGGACGTGTTTGGTTCAAATCCTTTCTCCCAAATACCCAATCACCCAACCACAGCTTGTCCACAATACCCAGAGGTGCTGGAGTTCCCTTGGGAATTAGTGGGGTGGAGGACAAGTCTTTTGTCTGCAATTAATGTAGCTAAATAGTCTCCTTTGGGGTTTGAGAATTACACATGGGAGAAGGGAAAACCAGGTAGTGGTGGAGGGCAGAGGGTCATTCTTGGGGTGACAATAATCTTGTGGCACAGAGGGACTGCAGCCCCTCTTGTGCAGGAGAGACACAGTTATCTCTGTGGCACTTGTACAAACCAGATGTTTGTTAGGCTTGCAAATAAGTATTTTTTAACAAAATCCTTCCCCTTTTCCCTCCTGCAAGCCCTGGTTTGGCTGTAGGTGCAGAGGTGACGGGGGCTCTGAGCCTGTTTCTCATGCAGGGCTTGGTCCCATCGTGGGCACCAACAGAGTAAGAGCAATAATCGGGATGAATTACTGCAGCTGCCATGTAAACATTTGGTTTCTTTTTTTTTTTCTTCTGTTTTGGGTCCCCAAGGCCTAATTTGTTCAAATAAAACCCTAAATCCACACGGAATACTCTGTGGAAACACAGCCTTGCTGAGTGGAGCTGGGTTACACCTCATCCCCCCCCGTCTTCCCTGGGCTGCCTGAGTCAGCAGCAGCTTTTTCTCACCCATTGGGGCTCAAAACTGCCAGTGTAGGTTTGATGAAAACTTCAGTGCTTTGAGGTTAGGGCCAGACAGCTTCCAAGGGAGGAGCAGGGGATGGCTTGAGTTGAGCCAAGTGTTGGTGGTTGATCTTCCACTTCACTGAGATACCACCATCTCTTCTCCACGGTGTTGGGTATCTGACCACTCTGATTTTACCATGTCTCCCAGTTGTGTGTTAAACCTTGTCATGTTCTGTTCCTTGGCTCCTTCCTGGGGCAGCAGAACTCCCGTGTTTCTGCTTGGGAAGGAAGAAACCAAATTAAAAGCTCAGCAGACAGGCGTGCACACACTCGTTGCTGCCTGTTTGTAGGAAAAGGCAAGATCCAAGGCTGATCCCTGCTTGGAGTGGAGCAGTGAGAATGAATCTGGTGGTGTGTCACCTCTGGTGGTGCAGAAATCTGGTGTTACATCACTCCATGTCTCAGGGTTCCTTCCCAGAACCTGCCTGCATAAGAGGGCACGACTAAGGCTCATTTGAAGTTGGGGTGGTGTTTTGGGTGGAAAGTTGAAGAATGCAAAGTACTTCTTTAGTCAGAAGAGAACATGCATTTTCTTGAGTTCCCCAGGAATGACTCACAAACATCTCAGCATCCGAGGTCTTTGTCTCCAGAAAGTTGCAATACAATCGACCTCCAGGGACAGCACTTAAATCCCACTTTAAGAGGGGGTGCTGCTAGGGAAATAATTCCCCTCTCTTGTGCAAGGCACACATTTGCAGAGCAGACACCCCGTGGCAGCAGTGTGTTTCCAGTGCCTGGAATTATTCTGCATTTTGGAGTCACGACATGCTAAATCTTAATGACGGATTTGGAGAGAAGGCAGCTTCCCACCCCACTGCTGGAGATTGAACAGCAGACACGCCAGGGGCACAGATTGAAGTGCATGCAGGCCTTTAAAGAGCAGAGCCCGTGTTTCCAGCCCTGTTAGTGCTTCAGTTTCCCTTGGGAACACTTTTCCCACAGCAGCCTCGGTCCCTGGGGGTGAGTTTGCAAGGAGCAGCTCCTCTCCTGCCTCAGCTGCTGCCTGTGGGGAGAGCAGCTGCTCCCGGGAGCCCAGCTGGGTGTGAGAAGCATCCCGGCTGGGAATGGTGTCCGTGTGTGCTGGGGAGGAGGTGACAGTGGCCGGGTGCTTGTGCCGGCTCCGGGCGCTGCTGGCGTGTGCTGCGAGTGGTGTCACTTTGTCTGGGCTCCCAAAGCCCGGTAGTAATCAGTGCTAATTGCAATTACCTCCTCCCTGCTGTCCAAGTGGGGACCAACAGGTTATTTCCTGAAAAGCTTTTGTTTGTCTTTCCTGCCCGTGTTCCCGGTAGGAAATCTGCCCTTCCTGGGAAGGGCGATTGGCATCATTCTGCCTGGGGTGTTTGTCTGTGGTCACCTCAGGCTGGCTCAGGTTTAACTCTCCCCAAGGATTCAAGGCTCAGCAGGCACTGGGAATTAAATGCTGTGGTTGAGGGTAAGGAGCTGGGAGAGCAACTGGAGCCTTATTTTGGGTGTCCAGGCACTGTCTCTTTGCATCACCTTGAGTCTCCTCTGCTCCAGAGCATCCATCTGCATCCAACAGTGCACCACGCAGATGTTAACTGGGAGGATTCTATTCCAGAAATCCCGTGGCTCTGACCCCTCCTAACCCAGCTATTCATGGCATCCAGCGCCTTGGAGCAGCTGAAGGAATCTGGGAAGAGTGAGTTATGGCTGGTGAGAGTGAGTTATGTTTAGCTCCTTGTCCCTTTCCCTGGAGCTAAAGAAGTTTTTCTAGACCTTAAACCTCCCCAAAATGCACAAGTCCAGCTGCTGTCACTGTTTTGAAGGATATAAACCTGGATGAGGATGCTGTTGCCCTGTAGAAAACTCCATTTTCCAGGATAAATGAGCTGTGCCAGGAAGATCCCAGCCTTGCAGACTTGGCTGTGAGCTGCACCCATCCAGAGCTGGTGGGGAAAAGTCAGAATGAGTGTTGAAACAGCAACAGCAGAAATCTGGGTGGCAGTTTGTCCCCATGTGCCTCCGTGCCCGGCTCCTGCTGGGTGAATGCCAGGGGCTGGTAAAGACTCACGGTCCCGCCCTAGAAAGGCTGTGTGGAGCCTGCCCCGAGGCTGTGAACAGGTTTGGTGAATGCAGGCTGTGGTTTGGGAGCGGCTCTGGAACATGCCCGTTAGAGGAGTGCAGGGTTACCCCGGCAGTCACCGCTGATGGCAGCACCAAACCCTTCACTGCTTTCCAAAGCTCTGCGGGGAAGGGTGGGTTTGGCATCCTGTCATGGGGCAGCTCTGGACCTGGAGAGAGGTGCAGGAGAGCTGCTCCATGCACAGCTGTGCACAACTGGGCCTGGAAGAGGATTTTTCAAGATGTGGTGGCACCAAAGCCTTGAAGCCTCCCAAGCCATCGCTGCTTATTGGTTCTGTGTTTTCCTCCCCACTTGGAGCACTGCAGCCAAGGGGTGACAGTCCAAGGGCCCTGGGTCTCTCAGTCTCTAATGGCAATTAGGTCTTTCTTAATATGTGCTTTTCTTGCAGAGTGTCCTTGGCTTCCCTTCTGGTGTGAAAGAGAGGTGTTATCTAAACACAGGACTGGAAATTGGGAGCTGCTGGGTTCTCACACCAGCTCTCACGCCATTCACTTGGGGACTTGGGCAAGTCCATTTAATGTCTTTTGTCTCTCATTTCCTTTTTACAGCTGGGAGGAAATTAATACCAGCTCTGTAAAAGACTCCCAATTGATCTGTTAATTTCTTGTGAGTGCTTCAAGATAAAACCAGGGTACGTGCTCTTGCTGCTCTCAAAGAAAAATGTGTTCAAGTGTTTCTGCTAGAGGTCTCTGTCCACGGACTGTTCTCAGGGCATGCTGTGGTTGTGTGTGGGCACCTCCTCCTCCTGGGAGGCTGCTGCTTCACATCTTCCCAGGGTCGGGGCAATGAGCTTTAACTGGGAGGAATGGCTGGTGCTCTTTGGCTGCAGGCACAGCAGGCTCTGCTCTGCGGGGAGTGCTGGGTGTTGGATCACACAAAGGCTCACCAGGATTCTCTGAGCTGTCCCACGGTGTTTGGACAGAGGGGACGCAGCCCCTTCAGATGGGGGAGAAGCAATCTGAGGAGCAGGAGAAGCAAACCCATCCCTGTGCTGGAGGGATGAGTGGGTGCAGAGCCTGGATGGGGCCCAGGGAGGAGATGTCCGTGTTGTCGTTAATTCCCTGTGTAAACAGCTCAGTTCTGAGTGTACACAGCTCAGTCCTGGCAGGGGGGCCGCCCATCCTGGCAGGCTGAAATCCAGGGTGCCTGTGGATGATTCAGAGCCGGGATGGCTGCGTCCTCTCCCTCCCTGCAGCACTGCAGCGCTGCCACGGGCCCCAGCACACCTGCAGCACTCACACACAGCCTCCCCTGCAGCCTTCCAGGAGTGCCCTGGGGGAGGGAATGGGATTTGCCTTTCCCGGGGGAGTGTGTTGCTCCTGGAGGATGTCGGGGCAGGTGGGGACTGGGCTCATCTGCATGTGGCTCCTGGCTCAGCTGCTGCAGGATGCACTGACACCCTTGCTCGTGCTCCCCAGGCTGCCCAGCTCTTTGGGGGCTTTTTTGGGGACCTTTCTGCATCTCCAGCTCTACATGGGAAGGACAACCTCGGGATTTCCTGGCAGTGCCATCATCATCATCATCCTTGGGAATTTCTCTGCTGGTGCCCATGGCTGGGAGGGGGCTGCATCACCAGGGTTTGCAGTTGGGCACTCCCTGCATCCCTCTGGAGCGTGGCAGTGCCTGCTGTGGGGTTAGAGGCACATTCCTGCATGATGTTGCTGCAGGCACTGAGGCACGAGAAGAGGCTTTGTCCTTGCACTCAGTTGCCAGAAGCAGCTTTGCCCTTTGCCCTGCTGTTGCTGCCTGTGCCAGGGCTCAGCTCCTCTGTTCCCAGCTGTGTCATGCCAGTGGCTGCTGCTGGGTGGGAAGGAGCTGAGCCCCCTCCCCTGCCCACCCTCCCCTGCCCCAAGAGCTGCTTTGACAGCACACCAGACCCCATGCCATTATCACCATTAGCAGCTACAGTGCTTGAAATGGCTCTGAGTAGCTGCTCTCCAACAGGCTCCATGCACAGAGCAGCCCAGGTTTGTCCCCCAGGCCATCTCTGAACTGTCCTTGGCACCTTGACCTTGCAGAGAGCCACACCAGCATTGCTCCTGCTGGAGCCCTGGCATCCATGCCTTCTGTACATGGAGCATGGGAAGTTCTCAGCATCCTTCCGAGGAGAAAGGCTCTGTCTGCAGCTTATCCTGTGTTTATCCTGCCCTGGGGTGTGGGCTTTGCTCCCAGAGGTCTCCAGGGAATTGTGAGATTTGGGAAAGGCAAGTACACTGCTGCTCCCTCCAGCTCCCTCCAGCTGCCTCAGATGAGGTGTCTGCACTTGTTTCCCCTTCCATCAGAGGGTTTATTCAGGGCCTGCCAGTGGGAATTTCCTGGGAGCTGCTGCTGCAGGAGGACAGTGGAGCTGTCAGACATCACAGCCCTGCTGCACCTGCCTGCCAGCCCCTCCTCACACAGTGATGCAGGGGAGCATCTGTTGTTTCTCAGGGAGGAAGGGCTCTTCCCTGGAGCTGCACTAACCAGGGCTTCTGCTTTGGCTGGTGTGGCTGTACCTTGAGGGCTCCACCAAGCCATTTCTCACATTCTTCCTGTGTGGAACCGGCTCAACTTATGGCTTGTGGCTGCTTGGCTGAGCTGCAGCAAGGCTGGTACCTGACAGTGTCTGCTTTTTGTCCTGTGGCCTTCAGGGTTTGAGTCACCCAACGGCTGGCCTGATACTATCAAGCCTGTTCTTATCTTCTGCAAAGCAGGCAGGGTCCAGCAGGGTCACCTTCCCACACACCTGCCTCGCCTCAGGCACTGGGGCTGGATCAGGAGGAGCTGGGGCTGTACCAGGCAGCCCTCGGGCTCCTATCACAGGAACTCCTTCTGTTTGCCCTGGGTTGTTTGCATTAGGTGGGAAAGAGGGGTAAAACCAGGGGCACTTGGGCGGCTGCGGGGTGGGGCTGAGCTGGGTGAGCAAAGTCTGCAGCAACAGGATTGATAATGTCACACCAAGGGAAAATAAAACAGTCGCTTCCTCATCTGGCAAGGGGTCCTAATGGCTACTGACTGTGACAGCATGGCTCTTGGGGGCGTTGTGTGCAATCCAGCCTGTCAGGGTCACGGCCAGGCTGTGCTGGGCACCTTGGGCAGGCAGATCCTGGGGGCACCAGCCCAGGGCTTCAGCCCATCCCACATGAATGAAACTGGTCCTGACTCCTGAAAATGCCTGGAGGCTGTGGGGCAGTGCTGGATGCTGATGGTTTTTAATCCAGTCCTGAGCACCAGCCTGGCTGCAGCCCCTGCCCACCCGAGTTTGGGGTGCAGGAGTGAGATCAGGGCTGGATGTTTTGCTTTTCCCTTCTCCCTGTGCTGGCTTTGCACACTGTGCCCACGGCGAGGTTTGGGGGGAGGCTCTGTGGCCCTTGTGTGGGATCTGCAGTCACTCAGTGACTCACAAAAAGCAGCATAAATTAATTACCTTCCTGGTTCTTGGCTTTGCTTGGTAATTAGTGACAACAAAATAATGAGGCTTGAATGAAACATTTGGTTTGTTCTGGAGGAAGTTGTTTTGCTTAGAAGCACTTTCTGTACCTGTGCCTTAACGCAAAAAACAAGTCAACTTCTCACCAGGAAATGGCATTTTGGGGTGGAAAATCAACGTTTTTCCGTTCTGGACATTGAAGCCACTGGGTGCGTAAAAGATTGCCCAAATCAACCCAAGCTGAAACCAACCCAAAAAGAGCTGCAGAGGGGCACTGGGGTGACCTGGACCTGCATTAAAACCCTGCCTGCTCCCTGGTGATACAGAAAAACCTTTTTGGCAAAGCCCAAACTGCGTCATGGCCCCACATGTGCCCTCCCAGTGGGATGGCTGTGGGAATAAGCCAGGTTGGAGTTCTGTAGGGCTGGAATTTCAGGGCAGGTGGTGACGTTGGAGCTTGTGAGAGGCAGTGAATGTAATTTAAGTACAGTCGTTTTACCCCCTCTCCTGGCAGGGTGACACGAGCCAGCCGTGGCCTCGCTCTATTTATAGGTGTAAATCACCAGCTATTTAATTCCTTTTGAGCAAGTTCAATTTTCATCCCCTTCCCTCGAGGCTTCCCCGTTACATCTGGTGCAGCTCTCTCCGTTCACCTTGTTCCCTGTCTGTGCAGGGAGCTGCTGGATCCGGCTCCATTTTCTGAAGGAGAGGCACAGCAGGGCTGAGAGACATCCCCACATCCCCCCATGGCCCTGCTGGAGGCCACCAGTGATCAGCAGAGCCTGGCTGATCCTTGGGCAAGCTGCTGGTCAGGCCAGGGAAGAGAGAAATCCAGTGTGGGTTTTTCTGAGGGCAAATGACAAATAGAAAGAAGCTGCGGCCAAACTCTGGAGGACTGGGATGGATTTCCCCTGGGAGCCAGTTGCAAAATGTTCTGTCAGTGCGCCGCCATCCTCACAGGGCTTTAACCCTGCTGGGGTCTTACCCCCATCCTCGACCTTCCAGCTGCCCAAAACACAGCGTGGGAAAGCCAGAGCCCAGGGGCTGGGAGCTCTGCAGACCCTGGAGCCCAGCCCAGCCCTCCTTCCCTTCCCTTCCCTTCCCTTCCCTTCTCTTCCCTCCCTGCTGCTTCTTCCACAGGAGAAAGAAGGGGATGGTGCTGAGTCATGGCTTTGTGGATCACTTGTCCCCGGGGCTGGTGACACATCCGTGATTTTGGGGTTCAGCCAGCAAAGTGTCAACGTGTGGGAGCTCTTGATGGGGCTGTGTCACACGGGAATGTGGGGAGGCATCCACACCTGCCTGCATCCCTCACCCCGGGACTGCTGCTGCCCCTCTCTAGGGCCCACCCTGCCCCTGCCAACCTGGTGTCCTAAAGGGTTAAAGGGGCCTTTGGAGGGGCCCCGGTGCTGTCAGACACGTGTGTCTCCTCCAGCCCTGCTCTCTGCAGTGTCCTTCAGAAGGGCAGCCCTTCTGAGCATGCCTGCTCCCCCTCCTGCCTCCTTCCCGGGCCCTGTGCCTCCTCGCAGGGCTTCCCCAGCTCCGCACCCACCCTGCAGCCCAGACCAGCACCCGGGGTCCCCAGGGCTGCAGAGAGCATCACCCGGGGGGCTCCACCACCCCCCAGCCCAGAGTGACCCTTCACCTACCACTTCCCTCCAGAACAGAGTCCCCTGGGCTGGGAGAGCTCCTAACCCTCCTTAATGACTGAGTGATTGTTTGGTGCTGGTGAGAGGGAGCTGCTCCCATGGAGTTTGTTTTCCAAAAGAGGAAGCCTGGGTGTCTGTCCGTGCCCTGTGCTGGGGGTTTAGGGATCAGGGGTCACATTACTATTATTATTATTATTATTATTATTATTATTATTATTATTATTATTATTATTATTATTATTATATCATTATTATTATATCATTATTATTATATTATCATTATCATCATCTTTAAAGCCATTGTCAAGGCTTATTCCCCTTTGTGCTGCCCCTGGATGTGCCCATGGCTGGGCATCCTCGTTTCCCAGCATCCTGCCACAGCCTTCCTCATCTTCCAGGAGGGAAGTTCAGGCACAGGGCTGGGATCAAAGCAGTTCCCCCTTGCCTGGCCTCCCTCATCCCCACAGTGAGGGCAATCCTTCCCATCAGTCACCCCCATCCCAAAGTGGGATGTTGCCTCAGCACTTGGAGCAGGGTCCCACCAACAGATTGGTACCAATGAGTTCTGGAATGCTCTAAAAATACTGAGTGGAGCAAGTAGGGAGCAAAAAATGGCTGAGATTCAGTGAAATCAAAGGCATAATTAAAATGCAGCCCGTGTAAGTGTATTTTTAGGGCCCTGCAAAAAGGCTGTAAAGCATTGGATTCCCATCAGCACACGAATGTTCCAGTTTAATGGAATCCTGGGGCCTGTGGGGAAGAAGTGAGAGATGCTTAATTGTCAGTGTTTGTGTTTTATTCATGATTGAACATACTTAGCAAGCAAAAACTGATCTGCTGTTGGCTTCTCGCTGCTTGTGTGGCTTTAAGCCTTATTCCAGCCAGAAATTGCCCGGTGTGCTGGAAGGGTCGGTGCTTCCCAGTGTTTGCATGAGCTGTGCATGGAAAAGGGATTATCACCTCCCCTCCCACAGGGAGCTCCATGCCAGGGCTGCCCTGGGGTGTTCAGAGCTTGTGTGGGCTCCAGGGGATCCAAGAAAGAAGAAAAATCCCATGGGGGTAAATCAGGATCTGCATCTGGGCTGGGAAGTCCCTGAGTGCAGGTGCCTGGGCTGGGGGTGCATTGGGAGGGTTTGGATGTTCCCATTTCCTCCCCTCACACCTGCAGGTGAAGCCATCGAGCTGTTTGCTCAGGACTGGTGCTGCTGTGGCACAGCCAAGGTGGGAACCAGGCTCCTTCCAGCATCACCCCAGCACCAGGCACCCTTTGGAGCAGCTGGAATGGTTCCTGCAGCCTCGGGTGTGATGAGTCCTCTGGGCTCGCCCCTGCTGGAGCCTGAGCCTGCAGCTCAGGTGGAATTTGGGGGCCAATCCTCCCCCCAAGGACCTGCTGGGGGCTGCCAGTGCATGGGGAGGGACTGTGGAAGTGTGGCCTTTTCCCGTGGGAGAGCTGGGTTTGTGCTCTGTGCAGGTGGAGGGGGATGAGCCGTGGCACAGATGTGGCCCCTGCGGGCTCAGGGGGATCTGGCTCCTTCTGGAGGGGATTTAATCTGTTGTGGGATTGCTGCAGATGGCATGGCCGGAAGGAACGGAGGAACACGGCATGCCAAGGCAGGGTTCCTTATTTTAAGCTGCTTCCCTTGCCAGGGAACAAATATGCCTCACTTCAAAATAATAATTATAAAGCCTGGGAGAAGATCCAGGGAGCCCAGAACCCTTCTGTGGGTGTTGGTGTGCTGGCAGATGCCTGGCTGGGGGTGTTTGGTGGGAATGTCATCCCAGCAGGTCATGGCTGGCTCAGAGATCTGCATTTGGAGTTGTGCTGTGATTGAAAAGGGGGAGATGTGTTTCCTGTTACCTGGCACCCCAAGGATGCATCCTGTCCCTGCTGTAACCAGCCATGTAAAACCTCCAGAAAGGAGAGTTGCATCCTGAAATGCACCAAGCAGCAGCTCCCCTCACTGTGCCCCGTGTCAGGGGTGCCCAGGGATGGGCACTGTGCCTGGCACACTGGGAACAGTGGCACTGGGTGGGGAGGCTGCTGTGTGACAGGAGAGAGATGCCCCTGCCTGCGTGTGCACGGGGTCAGTGCTGCAATGGGAAGAGCTGGAGCCAGTGGCAGTTCCTGTGCAGAGAACTGCCTGTGCTGCAGAGCTGTCACAGGACTGGGGGACACGGAGGGACCCTGGGGTGTCCCAGGGGTGGCTGTCACCCGCTCCTGGGACTCTCAGGGTTCTGGCCTGAGACCAGCAGTACCATGGTCTGGTTAAACTGCAGTTTCCACTTGACAGAGCGGGGCAGGAGGGGAAACTGAGGCACACAAGGAGTGACAGATCGTGAGGAGTGCAGGGAGGGCTGGGAGCTGGTCCCTGACTCTGGCAGGGTTGTCCCCCTGCAGTCAGCATCCTCCATTCCTGCAGCCAACCTGTGTCTTCCTCTCTCCTCCTCTCCAGGTTTCCACGTGATCCCGTCAGTGTCCAGCATCGTTCCCGAGAGCTGCCTGCTCATCGTGGTGGGCCTTCTGGTTGGGGGGCTCATCAAAGGGGTGGGAGAAAAGCCCCCCATCCTCAAATCCGACATCTTCTTCCTCTTCCTGCTGCCCCCCATCATCCTGGACGCCGGCTACTTCCTGCCCCTGCGCCCCTTCACCGAGAACCTGGGCACCATCCTCATCTTCGCCGTGGTGGGGACGCTGTGGAACGCCTTTTTTCTGGGGGGGCTGATGTATGCCGTGTGCCAGCTGGGGGGGCCCGGCCTCAACCACATCGGCCTGCTGGCCAACCTGCTCTTCGGCAGCATCATCTCGGCCGTGGACCCCGTGGCCGTGCTGGCCGTCTTCGAGGAGATCCACATCAACGAGCTGCTGCACATCCTTGTCTTCGGGGAGTCCCTGCTCAACGACGCCGTCACTGTCGTGAGTGCCTGGGCCTGGGAACAGGGGCTGGGTTGGTGCAGGAGTGTCCCCGGGGGGTGGCAGCTGGCAGGGGCAATCCAGGCTGGGGTCAGGAAGGACAAACGGCTTTGTAGCAGGGCCAAAAAACCGCAGAGGTGGGTTGAGGTGAAGTGTTTTACTTGGTGGGTTGTGGAGGCTGAGCCAAGCAGCGCCATCAGCAGTCAGCCTCTTGGTGCCATGGGCTCTGGGAATGTGCTCTCCTGGCTGGAGCTGCTGCTGTGCCTGTGCCTGTCCTGCCAGGGGAAGCGTGAGGGGCTGATGCTGGGTCAGGCAGTGCTGCCCTGTAGCCGCTGCTCTGTCTGTTTCCTTTCACGGAGGTCACCCCTGCTGTTCTCCCGAGAGTGGGAGGGCAGGACATCAGCCATGGCAAAGGGAAGAACTGGAGGGGCTGAAGCCAGGCTGGCATCCCACCTGGCTCACCCCTCAGCCCCACTCCAAGCAGCAGCTTTGCAGGGACCTTTGGGAGGTGGGGCCAGGCCTGCTCCCTTTCCAAAGGACATCACTGTCCAGGTGCTGGCTTGGCTGTCAGAGTGGCCTTCTCCTCTCTGCAGAGCTGACCTCTAAACTGACTTCTAACCCACTGCTTTTTCCTGGCTCTTTTCCCATATCCCAGCTGTCCATTTCGGAGCTGGCTGCTCAGCCCCTGCTGACAAGGTTCCTGGTGATAAAGAACACTCTGTCCCACCAGGGGCTTTTCCCAGGCACTTCTCCATTTTTCAGCAGAGGGGTGCCTGCAGGGTCTGTGTCCCCACTCTCATCCCTGGGGAAGGCTTTTGTCTGCCCCTGTCCCACCCAGGGCCTGGCCCCAGCAGGCAGTAGCTGGCACCTTGTCCTCTCCCTGCCTGCAAGTGCTGCTCTTCCTGCAGGATGCCCTAAATCCTGACATGTGCTTTAACATCTCTGCAGTCTCTGGGGGTGGGAGAAGGCAACACAACCCAGAGTCTTTCCCTCAGGTTTCCCTCAGGTACAGAAGCTGCCTCATGGGTTTGGGCTCTTCTCTGGGCTGTGCAGGGCAGATGCTGGTTTTTTGTCTGTCAGGGGTCCCCCAGCCTGGATCTGTCCTGACCTGCTTGTTAGGAAAACAGGAACAGCCTCTGGCTGGTGGCCAAAGGCCCTCCTGGGACAGCTGGAGAGCAGAACTGTCCCAGACACATCACTGTGTCCCTGTGGGCACAGAGGACAGGGAGCTGGTCCCCCCAGGTCTGTGTCTGGCACAGCAAAGCACCAGCAGCTGGTTTTGGTGTGAGCCTTGGTCAAGCACAGGACCCAGCTCGGGGTCACCAAGCACAGACACAGCTCAGCTCAGGTGTGCCACCCTCCCGAGGGAGGACCCTGTGCGGGTCTCCTCCGAGCTGAGGCTGTCCCTTACCAGAGGGACAATTTGAACCCTGCTCTCCTTTCTCCCTGCCAGGTCCTCTACCACCTCTTTGAGGAGTTTGCCAACTTCGAGCAGGTGACCATCCTGGACATCATCCTCGGCTTCCTGAGCTTCTTCGTGGTGTCCCTGGGCGGGGTCTTGGTGGGCGTCATCTACGGGGTGATCGCGGCCTTCACGTCCCGCTTCACCTCCCACATCCGCGTCATCGAGCCCCTCTTCGTCTTCCTCTACAGCTACATGGCCTACCTGTCTGCCGAGCTCTTCCACCTCTCTGGGATCATGGCGTGAGTTGGGGATGGGGAGGAGCTGCCCTCCTGTCCCCAGGAGGGATTTACTGGGGTGTGACCGCAGTCTTGGCTGGCCCAGTGTGGTCAGTGAGGCCCAGTGAGCCCCAGTGGTGTGTCTGGGCTGGGATATGCAAGGAGGCACATGAGAGAAGTGAGTCCTGGGAGTTGTCCCACAGATCCCGGGGTGCTGGCAGCCTGTTCCCGTTCTCCTGGGCACACAGGAGCACTCAGGACGACGTGGCTTTGTGCTCCAGTGCTCACTGCTGCCCTGCCAAGGGAGGGAGAAACCTTGTGTTGCCTTCTCTGGAGGCCTCGAATATTTGCTGGTGGTGTCCTGCCCTGGAGTTTGGTGTCAGAACACAAAATGCTGCTGCAGGGCCAGGGCTTGGGGCTGTCCCCATGTCCCCATGGCTGCTGAGGGCCTGGACCTCACCCCCAGGCTCATCGCTGCCGGCGTGGTCATGCGGCCCTATGTGGAGGCCAACATCTCCCACAAGTCCCACACCACCATCAAGTATTTCCTCAAGATGTGGAGCAGTGTGAGTGAGACCCTCATCTTCATCTTCCTGGGTGTCTCTACTGTGGCTGGTCACCACTACTGGAACTGGACCTTCGTCATCAGCACACTCTTCTTCTGCCTCATCGCCAGAGTGTTGGGTGAGGTGCCAGCGTGTGGCAAAGTCCTCGGGGTGGGAAAAGAATCATGGCATGGTTTGGGTTGGAAGGGATCGTAAAGCCCATCTCATTCTGGCTGCCATGGGCAGAGACACCTTCCACCATAGCAGGTTGCTCCAAGCCCTGTCCAGCCTGGCCTTGAGTGGCCATCTGGCTCATGGTGAGCTCTCAGGACTAGGATAGTTTGCCCTGCTGGGGAGGCTGGAGATGACCAGGTGTCACTGCTCCACCATGGGCATCATCCAAACTGTGTTTGTGGTTGGTGTTGTGGGGAGATGGGGCTGAGGCCGTGGTTGTGCCAGACATGGGGTGGAAGCTGCTCAGGGATGTTGGGATGAGCAGACAGTTCTCACCTGCACCCACGGCCCCGACGTGCTGCAGCGTGGGCTCTTTGGGGCTGGAGGGGATCCCTGACCATTCACACAGGACTGTGCTGCTCCCCCAGGCGTCCTTGTCCTCACCTGGTTCATCAACAAGTTCCGGATCGTGAAGCTGACGCCGAAGGACCAGTTCATCATCGCCTACGGGGGCCTGCGGGGAGCCATCGCCTTCTCCCTGGGCTACCTGCTGGACTACGAGCATTTCAGCATGAGGGACATGTTCCTCACTGCCATCATCACTGTCATCTTCTTCACCGTTTTTGTGCAGGTTGGTGGCACTGAGGCTGTGCTTTCAGAGGGAGAGGGGGCTCTTCATGGCTGTGTGGAGAGTGGGGAGCCCATCCCCAGCCTCCAGCCCCGAGCCTGTCGCTGTCCCACGTCCTCAAAACGCTGCACAGTGACACTGACAGCAGTTTGGCTTTGCTGAGCCTGTCCCACTGCCATCAGTGTGCCTTAGGCAGAGATGTAACACCCGTCCCCCTCCCCAGGGCATGACCATCCGGCCCCTGGTGGATCTGCTGGCTGTGAAGAAGAAGCAGGAGACGAAGCGCTCCATCAACGAGGAGATCCACACGCAGGTAACGCGCTGCTCCGGCCGCCCCGCGCGCTGCCTTAGCCCTCTGCTCTCTCTGCTTCTGCCACTCCACCACTGTCACTGGGACCTGCCCCTAAAGCAGTGCCCAAGGTAAGGGGGGCAGAGCGAGGGCTCTCCCCTGTCTGTGTCGTCCAGTGCCCACTCTGACCCAGCCCCCAGTGCCTGTAGAGCCAAGCCCGGTTGTGTGGGTCCATCCTGCCCTCCCAAAGCCCATCCTGGAGCCACAGCCCTGATTTTACACACCCTGAGTGCCCTCCCCATGTGTCAGTGTGGCTGTCAGGGGAGGGAGAGGGTGGGCAAGAGCCCTCTGAGCTGCTCACACCTTGGACCATCTCTTCCAGTTCTTGGATCACCTTCTGACAGGGATTGAGGATATCTGTGGTCACTACGGGCATCATCACTGGAAGGACAAGTGAGTGGGGAGGTTTGGTGGCTGGGGAAAGGTTTCAGTCACCACCCTGAAGGTTTTCGCAGTTCTGTGCCAGGTTTTTCCCTGGGCTTTAATATCCATACACAGACTGGCTGTGGGGAATTATGGCCCCAGATTGGGAGCAAGTGGGGCTGCAGGGCTGCACCCCTTGGCCACACCACCCACAACAGGTCTATGGCAGGGTGGGAGCTGCCAGTGGCCAGTCCCTCCAGGAGCTCAGGACCATCCCTAGTGGGTACCAGCAGGTGCTGGGTGTTGTGGAGACACCCTGGCTTGGGAGGGATCCAGGGAAGCCTGACCTGAGCCGTGCTGGTTGAACTGGACCCAGCACTGACCCCAGCAGTGCTGTCCTGGGAAGAGGCAATGGGGAGTAGGGACTGGGGCGGGTCAGGGCTGACCTGTGGCTCCTCCTCCTCTCCCACATTCCCGGGAAGGCTGAACCGCTTCAACAAGAAGTATGTGAAGAAGTGCCTGATCGCGGGGGAGCGCTCCAAGGAGCCCCAGCTCATCGCCTTCTACCACAAGATGGAGATGAAGCAGGCCATCGAGCTGGTGGAGAGCGGGGGCATCGGCAAGATCCCCTCCGCCGTCTCCACCGTCTCCATCCAGTGAGTTCCCTGCCCTGGACACCCTCCCACAGCACCCTGAGTGCTCCCTGCTGGTGGCCACAGGGCAAGCAGCCCTTGGCTACTGCGTGGTGTGGCTCTGAATCCTGGCTGTCCGTGCAGGAACATCAACCCTCAGACCCTGCCTTTGGAGCGCGTCCTTCCAGCCCTGTCCAAGGACAAGGAGGAGGAGATCCGGAAAATCCTCCGCACTAACCTGCAGAAAACCAGGCAGAGGGTGAGCTGTCCCCTGGCACTGTGTGTGTCCCCTGGCAGTGTGTGTGTCCCCTTTGCCTTGCCAGGAGTGGCAGGGACACTGCCGTGCAGACGCCCTCAGCTGGGCTCTTCACCCCTGCTGTCTCTGCTGTGTCTTGTGCTCCTGGCCTGACTCTTCTTCCCCAGGAGCCTTTTCCTCCTGGGATGGTGCTGGGATAGTCTGAGGGGGAGGCTGATTTGGTCAGTGGCTGAGCCCAGCCTTTAAACCCTTGTTTGGTCAGGGTGGGTCAGGATGAGTCACCCCATGGTGGCACACAAGGGATGAGCCTGGACCTGCTCTGCCCACTGGTGGCTGTTTCTTCCATCTCCAGGAAGAATGGGGCTGTGACCTTTCTTTTCTTTTCCATGTGGGATTTTAACCCTTCTCCTTTTCTTGGGATCTCTTCCCAGCTGCGATCCTACAACCGGCACACGCTGGTGGCCGACCCCTACGAGGAGGCCTGGAACCAGATGCTGCTGCGGAGGCAGAAGGCCCGGCAGCTGGAACAGAAGGTGCTGGGGGAACTGCAGGGTGGGGATGCTGCCAGGGCTGGGCAGGACAGGGGCCAGGGGTCTGGGAGGGCGCAGGGAGGGGGCTGAGGTTCGGATGGCAAAGGGTGACCCCAAGCCCTGGGGGTCCTCTGATTGCCCCAGGCTCCAAGGAGTGTGGCTGGGAGGATCTGTGCCCGTGTCCTCTGCATGCCACCACTGCTCCCTGCTCATCCCTGTGGCCGGTTCCCTGCCTGCCTTCCCCAGCTGCCCTGGCCCTGCTGCTGACCATGCCCTGCTCCGTTGCAGATGAACAATTACCTGACGGTGCCGGCGCACAGGGTGGACTCGCCCACCATGTCCCGGGCTCGCATCGGCTCAGGTAGGTGGGAAGGAGCTGCACCAGGAGCGGCACTGCCGGCACCCGGAGCACTTGGAGCTCCTGCTGTCCTGCACCTCCCCAGCTCCCTGTGGCTCTCCAGCCCCGACCAGCCCCGTCCCACACCCATCCAGCCAAGCCCCAGGGGGTTGCTGTTCCGAGCAGGGGCACTCAGCTCCATTCCCAGCACAATTCCCGCTGCGAAGTCGGGTTGGGCGGTGTTTCCCGAGCTCAGCTCGCTCCATCCACGCAGCCACGTCTCTGTCCGTGCCCCTCCCAGCCCTCCTCAGGGGAGGGGATCAGGAGCGTTTAGCCCCAAGACCTGTTGCCACTGGATTCCTAGTTTGTCCATCACACATTTGCTTTGACACCCTCGGTTCCTCGTGTCCTGCGCGTCCCCTCCTGCTCCGGGGACGGGGTGTCGGGTGTCGGGGTGTGACGCCGCTGCGGTGCCGGCGGTTCACCAGCAGAGGGCAGCATCGCCCTTCCCAACGGAGCCGGGCTGTCGGCAGCTCCAGCGGGGCTGTGGGAGTCGGGAAAAGGAATTACACGGCTGAATTGGAAATCAGCGAGACAGCCCAGGCACCCCAGCCCCAAACAAACGTCTGGGGTGCATCACTGGGGGTCTCTGAGACCCCCCTTCCCTGCCTGACCCCTCTGTGCCTCCCAGACCCGCTGGCCTACGAGCCCAAGGAGGACTCGGAGAACCTGCCCATCATCACCATCGACCCGGCCTCGCCGCAGTCCCCCGAGTCCGTGGACCTGATGAGCGAGGAGCCCAAGGGCTGCAGTGGCCTCCCACCCTCGCCCGAGGAGGATGAGGAGGGGCTGGTGATGCGGGTGAAGGAGCCTTCCTCCCCAGGGACTGACGATGTTTTCACCCCGGGGACCGGCGACAGCCCCAGCAACCAGCGGATGCTGCGGTGCCTGAGCGACCCCGGCCCGCGGCCAGAGCCTGAGGAGGGGGAGCCCTTCATCCCCAAGGGGCAGTAGCTGCTGGCACAAAGCCCCCAAATCGTTTCTCTCTCTCTCTTCATTCGTTCATTCTTTGCTCTCCTTTTTGGTTTCTTGTCACTACACACCGGGTTCAGGAAGGGGAGACTGTCCTGGATGGACTGGGATTGCCAGGACAGCTCTGCCCAGTGAGCCCTGGGCTGGCCCCAATGAGCAGGGAAGGAGCCCTGGGATGCCCCGGGCTCCTTGGGCAGCGTGGCCTGGGGGTGACGGACAGTTTTCTGCCCGGGATTGGGATCTGCAGGTGCCTCACAGCCCCCGCGGGGCTCTCCCAGAGGTGCCCACCCACTCAGGACCTGCGGCCGGCTCTGACCAGGGGTGTCCACAGTCACTCTCGCCCATGGCACAGCTTCCCCTCTCCCCTCCTGTGCTTTACTGCCCCTGGCCTTGCTCCGGAGCAGAGAGATGGGACAGCAGGAGCTGTCACCGGGGCTGGCACACTCTCCCTGCACACCCCCAGGCACCTCGGGCTCCTGCCGCTGCTCCCTCGCCTTGGCAACTTCCCCACGGGACCGGCTGTGCCTGGGATCCTCCCTCCTGGCCTCACATTTCATGCCAGGTCTTTTCAAATAAATATTCTAGAGCCATGCAGGGGGGAGCTGGGGCCCCCCTCGCTTTGAGCAGCCTCTCCATCCCTCCTGGAACTGCTGTCCCCTGTCCCCTCTGCCAGCCTTGGCCCCTCGTCCTGTGCCAGCGCGGCAACGGCTGCTCCTTAACCAAAGACGGGGCCCGGGGTGTGCCAGGGGGGATTATTTGACTCCCTGCAACAAGAGGAGCTGGGGGAGAGCCAAGTGCCACCTCCCCCAGCGTGGGGACACGGAAGGTTGGCAGCAAGGGGACAGCTGTGGGTGCTGGGGGTCCTGGAAGGACCCGTCTTTCCCCAGGGCTTGGCAGGGATCACTGCGTGTTTTGGTGACTTGCAGCCCTCCCCGGGCTCAGGGGTGTCCTGTATCTGTCACCTTGTCCCCCACGTGCCAACCAGCTCCCGCCACGTGCCACCTTCGCCATGGGGACCACGGGGTGGTGACCACGCCTCCCCCGGGGACCCCGGCCGCTGTCCCCTCCCTGTGCCGTGCCTTGCCACGCTCTGCCCCGCTGCCTTGGTGGGCACCTGTCCCACATCCCCCCGCTCCACGTCCCGCTGGGACCCCCAGGTCCGGCGTCCGCGGGGCTCCGTCACCGGGGCGAGCGCCCACGTCGCTGCCTGCGCCTGCCTGCTGCCCTGCTCTCTTTCCAGGAGGAAAAAAAAAGCAATGGAAATTCTCTTGTATAAAAAGGAAAAAAAAAAACCCCACATGTAAAGAGATTCTTGGTTTTTATCATAAATATTCTAATAAATTAATGTTAATTTTTAGTGGGGGTTTTTCCAGCTGCTCGGACTCCTACCGCTGCCACACGGTCCCGGCTGTCCCAGAGGAACAAGGTGATTGTGACACTTTGTCCCCATCGCTGGGATGGAGAGTTTGCCTGTCCACCCTCCTGCCGTGGCTCAGGGACAGCTGGAGCCCCATTCACAGGGACATTTTAAGCCATTCCCAGCTTTGGCAAAGACAGAGGCTCAACAGAGCCCGGGCTCCCAAATCCCTCCCTGGAGCTGCACCACAACCCGGAAATCCCCCAGGATCCACTTTCCAGCCTCAGCAGGACTCCCCCTGCAGGGCCGGGGGTGTCCCGGGGCAGCCGGAGCCCCTCGCTTTGGGGAATTGCAGTGGGAATTGGGAATGTGTTCCATGCAAATTACAGCCGGGAGCCGGGACAGCCCCCGGGCATCAGCAGCGCGTCAGCGCTCTCGTTGCTCACCTGCCCAAAATACCTGAACCCCAGGGTCCCCCTGGCCTGGGGCGGGACTCGGCTGGGTCACCCCACTGCAGGGGTGGCCCCAGGGGTCCCTGGGCAGGATGAGGCGGCCAGGGATGTGGGGCAGGCAGTGCCCCCAGGGCCCATGGCAGTTCCAGTTTGGTGGGTGCCAGCCTCGCATCCCACCCAGGGTCTGGGGCAGTTTGCCCTCAGGGCAGGGGAACACCAGAACAGGAGGGTTTAGCAGGAACAAAGCCAGGCCATGGCTCCATCCTCACTGGGGAGAGCAGCGGCTTTGCCATCCCAGTTCCAGGGCTGGGAGCACGGGGGGTGCCGGACTCTGCCCACCGCGGGGAGCAGCAGGGGCACGGCAGCCCCGGGCAGTGCCCGGGTCACTCACCTGCCCACGTGCTGGGGAGCATCACCTGCAGCCTGAGTTCAGTCATGCCTTTAGAGCGAGAACTCTCCAAACCGAGGCATTTCCAGGATATTCTTGTTTCTGTCTCAAAGGGTGAGTAACTTTTAATGAGGGAGGACTAATGATCCCCCCAGGCCTGGGCTGTCACCACTGAGCCACTGCCAAAGCACACGCGGTGCTGAGGCTGGGGGGTGGATGGGCCCCAGTGTGTCCCCCACGGTCCTGGCAGTGATGTCTGTTCCTGGTGTGTGCCCCCCGTACCCCATATCCCTCTCTCTCTCCCAAAGCATGTTTGGAGCTTGGTGGTGGCACCAAGGACAGGGAGAAAAGGGGCTCTAAGCAGGATGACCTTGTCCTTCCACGTGTGTGCCGTGGTGTTTATGCCCCTTCCACAGTCCCCATCCAGGAGGGTTAAAGATCTGCAGCAGCAGGAAACTACTCCAGCCAGGAGATGGGTTTTCCCGTGCCTCAGTTTCCCTCTATGGTCCAGCACAAAGCCTGGGGTGCAGTGGGTGGCAGGAGGGCAGTGACCATCCCCATGCCTCAGCAAGGACTTTGAGAGAGCCCTCAAAAAGCCCATGGAATCACTCCCCAGGTCACTGACTCCAGGCTCAGCAGCCTCCAAGGCACAGCTCCCGGCCTTCCCAAGAGGAGCAGCTGGAGCAGCACTGGAACAGGGTGTTCTGGATCTGCCACCACCCTGGTGTCACCCAGGTGTCACCCAGGGCCCAAAAACACAAAGTAAAGGGAGTGGCTGTGCTCCCTGCCAGGCCCAAATTAGTGGCACTGAGATGGGTCATCCCCTGCCACGGCTGTCAAGGCAAAAGTCACGCCAAAAAAAACTGCACATGGTGTCGCCGAGCCTGGGGACACACAGGTCATGCTACCAGGGGACAGGGATGTCCCCAGCCAGTGACACCCCAGGGGAGATTCAAAGGGGGCCACATCAGTGCTGGGGCCACGTTGTTGCTGTGTCCCTGTCCCCACAGCCTGGCCGTGCTGTGTCCCCCCACTCCCCGGGCAGCATTTTGCAGCAGTGGGGGGAGGTGACAGGTGCCATTCCCCAGCTCTGTGTCACCTGCAGTAATGACACCCTGCACTCCCTTTCATCTCAGGGCTCCTGGGTGTCCCCTCTCCTGTGACATCGCTCATCATCCTTTCCAGGATGGGATGTGGCCAAGCCTAGGGGTCCAGGGTGGTGACACAGGACTCCAGGCTGAGGCCCCAGAGAGTGACAGCACAGTGACAGCCCCTCATTCCATGCAGTGGGTGCTCACAATGCCCCTCATGCCAAATCCAACCTTGCTGTGGCCAGCACGGACACCTGCAGCCAGCACAGCAGCCAGTGGCACTGCCCCAGGGACACGGGTGACCAGGCAGCAGTGGTGGCACCTCCGGGATGGGCTGTGTGGGAGCGAGCGGGGCTGGACAGTGAACTCCAGTGACTGGGAGGAACTGTGTTTGCCGAGGGAGGATTTGGACACGGCCATGGAGAAGGGCTCCACCTCCTAAACCCACAGTGGGCACGTGGACAGGGGCATGTGCGTGGGGATTGCAGCGTGGGCGTGGGGACGGTGACGAGTGTGTGGGGACAGCAGCAGCTGTGCATGGGACAGTGGCTGTTTGCCCGGCCATGGTGGCTTTGGTGCACGGGGGCACCTGGAATCTGCCCGGGGATAGTTTGTGTCTGCGTGGGGACAGCTCCGGGGCCGCGTGGGGCAGCCACACACAGCTGTGCATGGCACAGGCCGTGCCCGCACGGCGACAGCTGCTGCGGGGACGGGGCCAGCCCGGGTCAGTAAGAT
>JANPWX010018282.1:26065-42313 GCA_024734555.1 Trochalopteron elliotii | reverse complement strand
CCGCGCACCATCGTGCAGGTGAGCGCGGGGCTGCGGGGCCCCGATGGACTCTGCCCCGCTCCCGCGGGGGTCAGGGAGAAAATAAAAGTGCTGAGGCGGCGATAAGCGGCCCGGCGGGCCCCGAGCCAGCCCGGCCGGGCACCGTCGGCCTCCCCCCGCCTGCCCCGGGCAGAGCGGCCGCTGCGGGTCCCCGGGGATTGAATGGCTCGGGTTGGGAGGGAGCCTAAAGAATCCCCGCAGTCAGCCTTGTCCAGCCATGGCTCTGCACAGGACACCCCCAGAAATCCCACTGGGTGTCTCAAAGCGTTGTCCAAATGCTGCCGGGCTCCTGGCAGGCGTGGAATTCGGGAAAAGCATCTGGTTCCAGCCCCCTGCCGTGGGCAGGGACACCATCCACCAGAGCAGGTTGCTCCGAGCCCTGTTCAGCCTGGCCTGGTTGCTCCACGGGGAGTTAGAACTTTGGGGGGGACTGGCCCCTATCATCCTGGGGGTGTTGTGTGCTCAGCTGGCCCCACTTCCCACTCCTGGGGGTCCTGGTGGGGCTTGCCCCTGCCGACAGCCACAGCAGGAATACCCAGAGCTGCAAGGACCCTCCTGGAGCGCTCACCCCATCCCTGGAGCTGCTGCAGCTTGTGCCGTGGATCCTGCTTACCTTCCTCCCCTTTTACGTGTTTGCTCCTCTTTTTGAGTTAATTTGTTGCCCTAAAAAGCAGTGAGATGTGTGTGGCCAGGGCAAAAGTGGCTTTTTTTGGAGCTGCTTCCACGAAATGGCCTCGTGCTGGTGGACATGTTGGGCTCGTGTTGGAGGAGGCAGAGTTATTAATTCAAAGGCCAGATCAAATGTCCGTGTCCTTTGATTTCTGGGCACCCCTGGCTGAATCCTCCAGAGCCTGCTCGAGACTTCAGCTTGTTCACGAGCTCCTCTTAGCTTAACCATCAAGTAATAACTGTGATTAATATTAAACTAACAATGTAGCTCGAATGAGCTGATGCATATTCATATTTGGGAGGCGACTTCATTCCTCAGTAATGACTCATCAAATGTATAATCGGGCATGCTGGCTTCTAATTAAAAAGCCTATTCACGGTGCTAAGACCCAACTGGCTTTCACAATAACCGGGATTTTGGAGCCTTAGCTGCTTGAGAAATAGTTAGAGTTAAGCCTGGGAGATGGAAAGGTGACATTTGAAAGGCTGGTTTGTAATTCCTCGAGTTCCTGCCGCATCTGTCGGGGCAGGAGTGCTGGATTTTGGCTGCTGGAGCTTTGAGCTGACTGACAGAGGAGAGCTGCAGGCAGCACGCTGCCCTGGGCTGGGGCAGCACCAAATATTGCTGCAGTTATATTCCAAATATTCCTGCCTGGCCCCGTGGAGCTGTGGCCAGCCTGTGTCGGGGCTGCCCAAAAGGATGCAGCCAGCAGCAGCTTCAAACATAACTGAGGGCTGTAATTGTGCCCTGGGCTGGCAGACCCTGTGTTTAGGGCTGACTAAGCTGGAACAAGTAACCCAAAAGGCAGTTATTTATCCTGTTGTTGTTGTTGTGGGAGGTGGGAAGCGGCAGGTCAGGACGCAGCAGGATTTGCTCCTGCCTGGCTGTCACAGTCAATTATCCCAACCACACGGAAGGTGAGCTGCTGTTTTGGGAAGCAGGTCAGCAGCTGCCTAACCCTGGAAATATCCAACCCTCTGGGGGAAAATGCAGCCCTGAACCCACTGCCTGCAGCCAGCAGGGATGGGCCCCAGGTGAAGGTTGGTGGGTGGAAGCTCCCAGGGAATGGCAAAGTGCTCTCTGCTCCCTGCTGCTGTGCAGGTTGGAGATTCCTGGGATGATTTGGGACCACATTCACTCGAGCAATTGGGTTTTTTCCCTGTTTTCTGAATGTGTCTCATGCAGACACACCTGGGGAACTGGAGTAAGCTTGGAGCTGATGGGTCTGGAATACTGCAGGTCCTGAGCTGTGCCCAGAAAGGGGTTAAGCAGATGTTCTTTAGGGGTTAGGAAATTAATCTGGAACAAGATCTTCTCCGAGCACTGGGCCCAGCTCTGTCCTAACACTTAGTGACCTATATCTGTGTGTCTAAGCCTGAGAGCACAGAGCTGACTCCACGAGCAGTGCTGGAGCCGTGCCCTGGGTGAGTGACTCCAGCTGGCAGCAGGAGCAGCCCAGGAGCTCCCCGGGGTTGCCTGGGTGGTGTTTGTTCACTTTGGGGGAATAACCCTGGGTGCCTTCTAGGAGCAGATTCATTTTTTTCAGACTGTCTGCCTTGGAAAACAGCTTCTTGTGCTGGCTGTGCTGGTGGGGACCTGGGGCTGGCAGGGGTGAATAGTTCCCTGGTTAACTGTTGCCTGGCATGTGACTGTCACCACTGGGCTGGCCAGGAGTCAGGCTGCAGGGATGGCTCATGGCAGGGACAGAGGGGAAGCACCACCAGGGAAGCTGCCTCGTGAGCCTCGACAACCTCCCAGGTGTGAGAACATCGGTGGGTTTGTTCTGGGATGTTTTTGTGGAGGCAGCAGAACGTGCTGGTGGCCCTTGGCGTCGTCACTGAGGGTCTGGGATGTGATGAGGGTTTTGTCCCTGACCTTTTGTGTGTTCTTCCTTCCAAACAAAACCCATGAGGGGCAGTTTTACTGCTGCTGAGACCAGAACTGCAACTCTTCTGATCTGTCCCAGAAGTGCTCAGGCCCACCAAGAGGGTTTGGCCTTTGTGATACAGTTTTGAATGGAAATTCACATTTTGGACATCCAAAACACAGAGTTTGTGGGGCCTCTCAAACTGGGGCAGGCTCACAGGGCTGAAGGGCCTGGTCAGACTGGCTCTTAGTGATCCAGTTTGTCCATTTGTGTCCCAAGCTTTGGCTCTTTCAAGCCGTGGCCTTGCCCTAGGGTGGCTGGTTGGGACTCCCAGGAAAATGGGAAATGTCTGGAGGGGAACACCAAAGCAGAAGGAGAGGTGGGAAGAGCTTCTGCTGGAAGGTGCAAACCTAATCTCCCTGCAATCTTTGAGTTGAGTTAAACTCGAATTATAAGCTGGTGTCCAGATAGTTTAATTTTATGGTCTTGGGGGTTATTTTAGCCTCCTGCTTGTTAAGTAATCAGGCAGGTGATTCAGCTTCCCTGTAAATGAACAAAGCTTTGGAGGGGCTGCTGGGTGTGCCAGGAGTGAGCAGGCAGCATTAAAATCACCAGAGTAACACCCGTAAGATGAAAGCTGCCTCTTGTGCTTGATAGCACGCCAAGCTCAGCACGAAGCTCTGACACACTGGAAATTGTTAGGATACACTTACTAGTTGGGACATGAACTTGCATACGCCTGGCTGGGGCTTTTGAGCTGCTCTGGCATCTTGATTTGCCTTTAATGAATCTTGACAGGCCGAAGGGATGGCTAAAAGGAGTGAGCCACCCTGATTAAATCCATGGGGACTGCTGCAGACTGTGCTGTCACCTCCTGTTTGGGGTCGGCTTGGGGTCGGCTGGTCTTGGCTTGGTCACTGCAGCTGGTGGGGGGGGATGAAGGGGGCAGAGACCACCCCAAAAAATGGGGTCGGGAAGCCTCTCCAGGACAGCGTGGGGAAGGCAGGGAGAGCAGACACTGCCCTGATGGCAGAACAGCTGATCCTGTGCAGTCAGATCTCTAATGCCGGGGAATAAGTAAAGGAGAGCCACCCCCAGCTGCTGGCAGGCCTTGGGATCCTTTCCAAAGTGACCTATTTCAAGTGGATTAGCTTTTTATTTTACTGTCTTGCACTGGAGTGACCCATATAAGCACCGGGAGTGAATCCTGCTGTCCCCAGGCTGCTCCAAGAATTCCCTCTGGCCTCTCACCGTCTCTGTCTCTGTCTCAGGTTGTCCGTAGCCGCCTGGAGAAGAAAGGAATCCCAGTGCACAACGTCAGGCTGAACGGCTCAGCAGCCAGCCACGTGCTGCACCAGGACAGCGGCCTGGGCTACAAGGACCTGGACCTCATCTTCGGGGTGGATCTGAAGAGCGAAGACGTTTTCCAGCTGGTCAAAGACGTGGTGATGGACTGCCTGCTGGACTTCCTCCCCGAGGGCGTCAACAAGGACAAGATCACGCCCGTGACCCTGAAGGAGGCCTACGTGCAGAAGCTGGTGAAGGTGTGCAACGAGACCGACCGCTGGAGCCTCATCTCCCTCTCCAACAACAGCGGCAAGAACGTGGAGCTCAAGTTCGTGGACTCTCTGCGGCGCCAGTTCGAGTTCAGCGTGGACTCCTTCCAGATCATCCTGGACTCGCTGCTGCTCTTCGGGGAGTGCTCCGAGACCCCCATGGCGGAGAGCTTCCACCCCACGGTGACCGGGGAGAGCATGTACGGGGACTTCCAGGAGGCCATGGAGCACCTGCGCAGCCGCGTCATCGCCACCAGGAACCCCGAGGAGATCCGGGGCGGGGGCCTGCTCAAGTACTGCAACCTGCTGGTCAGGGGCTTCAAGCCCAAGTCCGAGGTGGACATGAAGGCCCTGCAGAGGTACATGTGCTCCAGGTTTTTCATAGACTTCTCCGACATCGGCGAGCAACTGAGGAAGCTGGAGGGTTACCTCCAGAGCCACTTTGTGGGCATGGAGAGCAACAGATATGACTATTTGATGACCCTGCACAGGGTGGTCAACGAGAGCACGGTCTGCCTGATGGGACACGAGAGGAGGCAGACCCTGAACCTCATTGCCATGCTGGCTGTGAGGGTCCTGGCTGAGCAGAACATCATCCCCACCGTCACAAACGTTACCTGCTACTACCAGCCGGCCCCTTATGTCAGTGAAATAAACTTCAACTACTACGTGACCCATGTGCAGCCCTTCCTGCCTTGCAATCAGTCTTACCCCACGTGGCTTCCCTGTAACTGAGCCAGGACAAACTCCAGGGTCTGTCCTCCAAGGTATTTCCTTGCCTTGGGGGGGTTGGGAGGGTGGGGAGGGGGAACAGAATAAAACCCACCGACCTTCCTAGAACTGCAACGAAAGGAAACTTCCTGGACTCCTGCTTGAGCGTCTCGTTCCTGGGAGTGTTGGGACGAGACTGGTCTGCTGTACACTGTGATGGGAAGTGCAGTGTTATGGAAATGACTCCTGATGGAATTGTGGAGGCAAAGGGGTGGGTGGGGGTGTGTGAGGGGAGACTGTAGAATTACGCTAAGGTAGAGCTGCACTGCCCTGAAATGGATCTGAATTGTGGATTTTTTTTTTTTTTTTAGTGCAGGAGGTGTTATGGGTGTGCAAACTTGTGGTTTCTGCCGAGAGAAGCCAGAGTGGCTAATTCCTTTGAAGGACCAAAGAATCCTGTTTAAGTGCCTGTAACAATACAAACACAACTGTACTGTAAACCTTTATTATTTTTTGTGGGGGCTGACGGCCCAGAGCTTGAGTGGGGAATGTCTGAAGAGGAAAATGTTTCTGTCGTGGGTGGGGAGGGTCGCAAGATCATTTCTTATCCTGGCTGAGGCCAGAGCAGGTTCTGTGTCTGAGGGCTTTGGGCCTGGCTTGCTGCCTGTGAAGGACCAGCTGGAGCAAAGTGGAGCTGCATAACCCAGGGGGGATTGGAATGGCTACATGGAAATCCTGAAACTGGGAACACTGGGGAGGGGGAGTGCATGGAGGGAAATGCTGTGCAGAGCTTGCTGGGTAAAAAGGCAGCAGGGACCTACACATGGATTTCTTCAAGCTCCCAAGTCTGCAGTGCCAAAATATAGTAGAGTTCCTGAATGATGAGGCAGATGATTTATCCAGGAGCCTGCCCCAGGCTGCCATACCTAATCCTGTATTTTCTAGGGGAATTTGAAATGCTGCTCTTCCGATTTTTTTTTTTTTTTTTTTGACATGCAGTGTGATTTTAGTGCACAAAGGCAGAGGCCAGCTGGGCCATTGGGGAAGGTGAGGCTTGTCCTTTGAAGCACAAACCATCCAGGTCACTGGTCAGTCATTTCCAGCTGTTGCTGTGTCCTCCAGGGAGGTGGACAGACCTCTTCCATGCTGGAGATCATCCCTTGGGCAGGTCCTATCTCCAAAGCAGCCTATTCCCAGCCCTGTGAGTCCCTGTGTGAGCCACGGATAGCATTTGAAATTCATTCTCTAGCTAGAAATGGAGCCTGGGGGGAGGAAGGGGAGGTGAAGTTAGTTGGCCTTAGGAAAAAAAAAAATGTCTTCTGAACAGACCCTCTCGTGTTTTGGGGGTTTGGCTCTCTCAGTCCGATGTGGCTTTGAAGCCGTTGGGTGTCCGGAGCACAAAAGTTTTTCACGGAGGTGCCTGGACTGCCGTGCCCGCGGGAGTCTCAGATTTCACTGTGCAGGGAGGGAGAGGCGGGCACGCCGCAGGCATTCCCTAGGGATGCTGCTCCCGAGCACCGCGGCTTCCTGGTGCTTCCTCCGAGCCTGACGTACTCGAGTGTCTTTACTAACTTGTGTTTTTTTGGGGGTTTTTTTGTTTTTTGTGACAAAACTGTAATAGCCGGGCAGATTGAAATAAAGACTAGATCCTTGGAATGTGTATAGCCAGATTGGTACCTTTTTTGGGTAGGGGATGGGGAGCAAGGGGTGGGGGTGGTTCCTCTGTTTGATGTGAACTAACCCAGCTGGAATTGGCCCAGCCGGGCTGGGGAGTGGCACTGGCCCTGTGCTCATTGCAGGTTTCAGCTGCCTCCCTGCAGCACAGCTTTGCCTCACGGCCCAGTCCCCAAACTCCCCAGAGCCTCATCCCTGTGCTGGGAGCTCGGAGTTTCCCAGTGCAAGGTAAAACTGGTTTAAGGGCTGCCTTGGGGAGCCTAAGAGTGCCACTTCTGTGGCTTCAAGGAAGGTGAGATTTTTTTTCTTGCATTTTGAACTGAGCATAGATGCCATGTAGCATGTTTTTTACAGGCTGCTCCTACCCACAGACACACTAAACTGAGATTCCCTCCTCCCCTTTGAGATGTCCAAATAGATCCCCTACAGCTCGACAGGGCAACCTACCATTGAGATTGCACTTTTGATTTATGGAGTGTGCGTGGGGGGACTCTTGTGAATGGGTTGAACCTGAATTTTTCTAGACCTTGCAGTGATACTGTGCTGCCTCTTGTGAGGGGGCAATTGGAAGATTCCAGTAGCTTGAATGGCACTTGATTTCTTTTTTTTTTTTCATTGTTTTGTTTGTTTTAAATGTCTTTTTTTTCCTACACCTGTATCACTTGTCATGCGATGGGCTTGACATAGACTCACTAGATTCTTTAGAATCTGTTACGAATAAATACAGTGTATTCAATTTTGTTGGATTATTTTTGTTTGCTTGTCCATCTGGGTAGTGTGATGAGATGACCTGACCCTGCTCCCACCAAAAACCAGGCCCAGAACCAGCGGGACAGCTTGAAAGGAGCAAGATCCTGGTTCTGGTTCTGCCCAGGTGCTCCCCCAGTCCAGGGCAGCTCTGCAGCTGTTGTCAGCCCACTGCTGCAGCTGGGGGAGGTTTGTTTTGAACACTGTTCTCTGGTGTTGTGCATTGTCCCTTTCCCTGGTGCTCCTGGTGTTGCTGGAGGGGGAGGGTGGCCTCAGGTCCCTGTGGTGGGGGTGGCACTGGGACACCCTCCCTGCTGCTTTTCCAGGGCCTCATTCCCTGCTGCTGTGAGCAGCAGGAGGTGGCTGAAGTAGCTGAGGTTTGGTTCTGACCCACCTGCAGCGTGTTCCCCCTGCAGAAGGAGAGGCTGTAGCAGGTTTATCTCCCAGGAAAAGCTGTGTCCAGGCCAGATTCCCGTGGGATGCCTGGCAGCCGGGTGCAGCTCCTCCAGCCCTGGCTGCCCTCCAGCCCAAGATGAAGTTTCACTTCCCCCTGTCAAGCTCCAGGCAGTTCTGGTTCCACTGCAACAATGGAGCTGACCATGTGCCAGTCCCTCTTTGGGACAAACTCGCTGGCTCTGCGTCTCCAAATCTTTACAGTCCTGGGCCAAAGCTTCCCTCTGACAGCAGGGCTGGGATGTTCTTGCTGGGCTGGCACTGTCAGGGTCCCTGTCCCCCTTGAGCAGGCTCTGCCTTTTGCAGGGCTCATTTCTCTCCAAACCTGCTGTGTTTGGAGAGGTTTCCCTCTTCCCAGCACAAACCCAGCATGAGCTCCTGCCTTTTCCAAGTGTGTCTCACATATGGAAGCAGCTCTGAAGTACCTTAGTCCCTCAGCTGTCTCCTGTGTGGGTGGCTGGTCCTGCTGTTGATGAGTGGTGAATAAGCTGCCTCTGGATTTGTGACCCTGAGCAGAGCAACAAAAGCCCTGACAGAGTCGGCTGGGCATTGTTGGAGGGGATCAGGCCATACAAAGGGATGTTGGTGGAAAGTACTCGTTGTGATCAGAAAGGAGCTATCAATGTTTACAGCCGAGATTCCGATCCCTCTTTTGTTAATTGTCCAATTAAAAAAAAAAAACAAACTGTATATTTTCTCACAGCCTGTAGTCTGTCATTATTTTCCTTTGTGAGCAGAGGGGGTGATGGAGAAGTCAGGGTGTGCCTGAGGCTCTGGTGGGTGAAATTCAGACTGGTGGTGCTGCAGTGCTTCCCTCAGCCCTGGCTCTGAGGACAGGCCTGTGTGGGGTGGCTGTTCCTTTATAGCAGCTCTCTATAAATACAGTCCCTATATTTAGCCCCGTGGTCTGGGCAGTGCCCAGCTCGGTGAGTGGTGCTGGGAGAGGGTGGGACAGTGCTGCATGTGCCCACAGCCCCTCTGCACAGGGCTGCTGCCTGCCCCAAATGCATCCAAAACCACTCGGCCTTGCAGCAGCAGGCTCCCTCCTGGGGCTGCCCATGCAGCTTTTACAGCTGCAGCTTTTTCTCCTGGCAGGACACCTGGCCGTGCTCCAGGCTCACTGAAACGGCAGGAATTTGTCTTGACTCCAGCATGCAAGAAGCATCTTGCTCCAGCCCTGCAGCTTCCAGCTGTCCCTAATCTGCTGGCCCCGTGCCGAGGGTGGCACCAGCTCTGTGCAGGCGGCTTGCTAGACCCAGCATGGCATTTAAATTTTATTTTAATCTCTCTATTTAGCTTTTTTGCTTGCAGCGTGCCAGTGTTTCTCCCTGGCTGCCCTTCTCCTCCTCCTCCTCCTGGTCGCCGGGAGCAGTGGGGCAGCGCGGGTGTGAAGGCAGCTCCTGGAGCTGCTGCAGCAGCAGAGAACAGCCCGTCTGTGTGGCTGCTCTTGCCATTTATAGCCGCGTTCGGGGCTGCAGCACTCGGCTCCTTGTGCTCCGTTGCCAAGCACGGCACAAACGCTCCATTGATTGTCCCTGCCCCGAGGGCTCCTCGCTCCCGGGATGGGGCTGAGCCGCCCAGGGATGGCACAGCCCCTTCCCTGCCTGCCCTGAGCCCCGGGGAAGGCTGAGGGTGGGAAATGTGTGGGGACTCTGCTCTGGCATTGACCCTCCAGCCTTATCTCCTGGCCCTGCTGCCGGATCTGGCTCAGGCTTTTCTGTTCCAAACAGGGTTTGTGCTCCTGTTGGAACTGTGGAATACCCTGGCTTGGAATGGAACCACACAGATCATCAAGGACAGCCCCAAGTGTGCTGCTGAGGGTTGTCCAAACTCTTCCTGAGCTCTGGCAGGCTTGGTACCATGACCACTTCCCTGGGCCTGTTCCAGTGCCCAGCCACCCTCTGGGTGTAGAATCTCTAAAAAGATATTTTTTTTCCCTCTGCACATGGAGTATTTGCTCTGTTCAGCTACAAATACAGGTTGCCACAGACTTTTTGGCTAACAGCTCCCTGATTTCCCTGACAACCACCTTCTCTCACCTCTGACTTCTTGGATCCTGCCTGGAATGAGCAGCTCAGGCATTCCCACCCCTCTTGAGCCATCACAAGAGGAGATCAGCTCCTGCAGAGCCTCTTGCCTGCTCCACAGCATTCCAGCTTCCCCCTAACCCCCAACGTGCCGGGTGCCTGCTCATCCCTGCTCCTTTTCCTGGGAGGAATGAGCCACACGTGGCCGAGCTGCTGCTGGGCTGGAAGTTGCTGTTGGTTTGCTGCTCCCTCACCTGGGTGGATCCCCGAGCCCGGACACACATTCCAGCCTGTAGAAACACGATGGCTCTGACAAATTTGATTTAAATCCTCCGCTGGCATCCCGAGGTGTTCAGAGGAATGATTGACAGCCACGGCAGAGGCGTTTCCCGAGGAAAGGAGGAAAAGAAATGAATTGCCCTGTCACCGCAACCTCGAGGTGTTGCACAACGGAGCCGTGAGAGGGGCCAAGGACGGGCCGTCCTTGCACTGCTGTACCCCGGCCCTGCCAGGGGAGATGGTGACATTCCCGGGAGGGAGCAGGGCTGGGGGTGGCTCCGGAGCCGGGGAGAGGCTGGAGCGGCGCCCGGGGAGGCGCAGGGCGGTGTGAGATGTGTTATCTCTCTCTGAGCAGGTGAGAACTCGCATTTTCGCTGCCAGCACAGGGCTCCCGTTCCCAGTGCCAGCAGCTCGGTTCCCTCCCAGCGCCGCAGCCGTTCCCACCTCTCCCGGTGCTGGCAGATGGGGCCGGGACGGGGCCGCAGCCCCGGCGGCTCGGGGTGGTTGATCCTTGCCCTCTCCACCACCACGGCGTGTTTGCTCTCCTTATCTTGCCACTATCAAAGCCCGGGCTCGGCCGGAGCAGTGTCACCCTGCCTTCAAAGGGGAAACCAGCGCTCCCCGGGCTGTTTGTGTGGCCTATATTTCTGCCTTGTAATCCAAGGAGGGGTTGGAGGTACGGACTCCCCTCCAGCCCTCCTCCCTTCCCCCCCAGCCGGCGTGGCTGGAACAGCTGATTACCTGAAGCATCCCTCTCTAATGTGCAATTACAGGTGGCTTGGGCTGAAATCCCGGCTAAATCCGCGTGTCCGTGGCGTGACTCACCTAACTACTGCTCCCCTGCTGGATCCTGTGCATTCCTTAAAGACTGGACAGAATGGTTAACGTGCCACTCACCAGCCACCCTTCCCAAATGTCACCAGCGTAACGAGTTCAGCCAGTTCCTCCCCGTGCTCCTCCTTCCCCACAGCCCTGGATGGTGCTGGCGGCTCCGATGGCCAGGCTGAGCACCCCGGGGTGATCCCCCTGCCCAGAGGGGTTTTCCAGCAGGGCTCGGGGGGAATCAGTCCCTCAGAAGATGCTGATCTGCCCGGGGGTGTTTCAGCTGAGATCAGAGACTAAAACCCCAAACTGTGGATGGTGGGAAGGCAGGATAGGCACAGCCCTTCCCTCCGGGGACAGAGGGAGGGATGGCAGAGCCCGTGGCCCCTTCCCCACAGCCGGGGGAGCAGCACAGGCAGCTCAGGGGTCGGGAATGTGCCCTTCCAGAGGAGAAGGAGCCTTTGAAGCCAAGCGGCTCATTTGGTGCTGCTGTTCCTGCTCGTGCGGTGACGGAGGGCACGGGGTGAGTAAGAGCATCCTCAGCAGCGCCCCACGTCACGGCTGAGCTCAGCCCGGGAGGGGCCGGGCCCTCCGCCCCACTAATGCCCCGGGAATTGGAGATGGTCGGCATGGCTAATGGCACTAATTGCCCGGTGCTCATTGAGCTGATGATCTGTTTGATCCAGGCAGGCTGAGTTACCCCATCGGCCCCGAGGCCATCCCGGGTGTGCGAGAGCCGGGACAGACCAGAGGATGGCACGGACACGAGCTGGCGATGGAGGGACAGCGGCCCCGGGGGGAGGGCTGGGGGCTGTTGGTGCATGAGAAGCTCAGCAAGGCCTGGAAATGTGCTTTTGCAGCTCGGAAATCCAGCAGTGTCCTAGGCTCATCCCACAGCCGGGGCAGTGGGGGAGGGAAGGGGGGATTGTGCCCCTGTGCCCCGCTCCGGTGAGAACCCCCCTGCAGAGCTGCCCCAGCCCTGGGCCCCCAACATCAGGAGCTGCTGGAACAAGCCCAGAGGGGGCCCCAGAGATGCTCCGAGGGCTGGACCCCTCTGCCCTGGAGCCAGGTACTCGGGACAAGGGCCTGGAGTGCTAGGACAAGGGGGAATGGCTTCAAACTGACAGAGAGCAGGGTTAGGGTGGATATGAGGGATCAGTTCTCCCCTGTGAGGGTCTCTTGGCAGCTCCAGCAGCTCCCCACAGCCCCAGGTAAGTGTAAAACCACCGGCAGCTGAGGAGAGGCAGCTCCTGCCCCCAGGCCAGGTGATGGCAGCTGCTGGCGGGTTTTAGGGGAGGCTGCTCAGGGGTTTGGGTGCCAGGGCTGGTGTCCGTGGGCAGGCAGGGAGCTGCTCTGCTCCCCAGTTCAGCGGCTCCTCACTCACCATCACGTGGGTGGGAGGAAGGCTCATTCCGCAGCCGGCGCTCCCTGAACCTTGGAAAGCCGGGATTACCGGCATTATCCCGTAATTGAGGAAATCCCCCTCTCATTAGCCCCGCCAGGGGCTGTTCCCTCCTTCCTGCTCGGGGCGCGGGTCCCCTCTGCTCCCCCACGCCCAGCACCTCTCCAAAGGCACCACCAGGCTCCAAAGGACCCCAGATCTCCGGGGTGACCCCGGGGCTGCTCCCAGCTCAGGCCACCAAGAGCTGCGGGGTCAGAAATGTTGGGATGGTTTTGGTTTTTTTCCCTCTCTGCTCTCAGGGAGGAGCTGCCCGTGTTTGGCTCCCGACTGCTGTGGGTGAAGCTTCATTTCCTGCCCAAGGTTCTCCCCTCGGTGGAGCTGCCAGCAGGAGCCTGTGCTCACTGCCGAGCCTGTCCCTGTCCCTGTCCCTGTCCCTGTCCCTGTCCCTGTCCCTGTCCCTGCACTGCCCCGAGAAGGAGGAGGAGGCTGAGATGACCGAGGAGCTCGGGCAGCACTGGACCATCCCCCTGCCCCAGTGCAGCCCAGTGCATGGACAGGCTGAGGAGGAGCTGCAGCACAGCCGGGGCAGGAGGAGCCTCAGGCTGAGGGGAGCCGGCTGTGCAGGGCTGGAGGGAGGGGGGAGCACCCTGCCCTGCCCCGGGGCCTGGCTTTGGGTCACCCCAGAGCTTGGGGGATGTCTTCTGGTATAAAATGGTGTCAGGAGGTGCCACATGGCAGAGCCTAAACCCAGCACAAGGTTTTGGGCACTGGGGAGGGGATGTGGAGTCCAGCAGAGCTCAGCACACCCCCCGGGCTGGCACCACCAGCACCCCTGGATCCACAGGGTGCCCCCTCCTCCTCTTCCTCCTGGAGCTTCCACCATCCCAGGAGAATTGTCTCCTCACCTTGCCAGCGGGGCCGGGGGGTGCACAGCCTGGAGGGGGCTGTGGGGGAACTGGACAGGGCAGCTCCAGGAGTCCCCACGCTGTGTGTCACACCCAGGGAAGACCTTTTAATTGTCCCCTCACAGGACACGGGCTGGGAGGAGGAGGAGAGGTGGCAGGGGGTGCTTTGTGATGCCCAAGTGCCCCTGTGCTGCAGCCTGAGCCCCTGGAGCTGTGTGGGGTCAGTGTGTGCCCGTCCCCTGCACAGCACCTGACACGTGTCCCCGGGGTGATAAGGACAGCCGAGATAAGGGCACGGATGTCCCCGTGCTGTGCTCCAGCTCCCTGGCCCCAGGCTCAGGGGTCTAATCCAGCCTTTCCCCTTTTCCAGCTGTGCCAGGGCTCAGCTAGGTCCCCACTGTCACAGCCCCTGTGTCCATCCTGTGCTGGCACATCCTGGTGCTCACAGAGAACTCGGATCCTGGCTCACACCACCCCTGATTTGTGTCCCCTGCTGCCTGGTGGGGTGAGGTGAGCCCCAAAATTCCCCTTCCCACCCCTCTGAGCCCCAGCCCAGCAATGCAGCACCCTCTGCACCACCAACAGCCCCAAAGCCAAAGCAGGAATGGGATATTTGCTCTCAGAGGCGCTGCTGGAATTTCTCCAGTGACTCCATGGCTTGGACAGCCCCAGCTGGAACAGGTAATAAATCCCCCTTGTCATGCCCTGTTCTTCAGGTATTTCAGGATTACATCAACCTCTGCGTGCTGTGCTCTCCCAGGCAGGCTCTGTGTGCAGGGCAGGAGGCTGCAGCTCTTTTTGGGGTTATTTATGTTCATGGCTTTGGGGTTATTGGGGCCCAGGAGGGGACAGAGAGACATGAAAATGGCTTTGGGTTAAAATGTAATTACAAACTGGGGAATTGGTGGTTTCCTAAAGCACACGAGCCACAGTGAGTGTGAATATTGTGCTCAGTTTCACTCAGGATGGGCTTTAGTCAGGTTGGCTCCAACCAAGCCTGCAGTTGTGCAAAGCCCAGTGAGGTTTTTACCTTTTAAATTGACTTGGGGGGCATTTTGCTGCCTGCTTTGAAAAGCCAGGCCAGTAGGAGGAAAATAATGTGGCTGTTTTCCCCCCAGATGGATCCCTGTGTATCCAGGCTGGGCTGTTTTCACAGATCACGGGATGGTTTGGGTTGGAAGGGACCTTAAAGACCTTTTCATTCCACCCCCTGCCATGGGCAACCTGTGCCAGGGCCTCACCACTCTCACAGGGAGGAATTCCTTCTAAAATCCGATCTAAACCTCCTCAGTTTAAAGCTATTCCCCCTTCTCCCACTTGTCCTTGTCTTCTTTTGCTGCAAAGCCCTCGGCAGCTCTTCTGGAATGGAAATACAGCTTCATCTTGGCTGAAATTCTGCAGAAAGTGGGGATTTGGGTTAAAATCCTGGACTGAAAGCAGAGCAGGTGATGGGAGCTCAGAGGGCTGAGATTCTGGGAGCTCATGGAGCAGCTGAGGTTTAAATTCAGGATGTTTTCAGGCTGATGAGCAGATCTGTGGCTCAGCCCTTCAGACTTTGACTCCCAGTCACAGGAAGGACTTAACAGCTTTCAGGAAGAAGGGAATGGGGAGAACACAGCCCTGTGATCCCCTTTGGAGGGCTTTGGAAGGATGAGCAGAGCTCTTTGGGGCTCCCCACGGCACGGAGTGTCCCAGCAGCAAAAGGAAACACCAGGAGCTGATCCAAAACCCTCGCCGGGAATTTTTCCATCTGCTGCACCGGGCTGTAGATCAAACCTCAGGTGACCCGCGGGGCTGACAAAGGGAGAATGGACTTTTGGGGTTTGTTTAATGTCCCTGGGGCTGGGAAAGGACGTTCCCAGCCTGGGTCCTGTCCTCCCTTTGTTCCTGGGTTGGGCATTGTAGCGCGGAGCCCCAGCAGGGGCTGGGCTGCCCCGGCCTTTCGGCCCTTTCCTCTGGCAGCTGATGGATTTTGGTGCTCACAGGGATTTTCAGGGGCTTCAGGACACTGAATGTGGCAGGGGGGGCTGAGGATGCAACGCCAGAACCTCCCTGGGGGGGACCGGGAGCAGAGGGGAGAGGACCTTCCCCAAAAAAAGGATGGAGGAGGATCCACTCCCAGCTCTCACAAGGCTCCGTGTGTCCCACGGCCCCAGCCGGGCTGGGAACTCTGGAATGAGGGTTTCCCCAGCAGGACACGGACTGGCTGCGGGAGGAGGGTGCTGCTGTGTGGGATTTGGGCACAGCTCCCCCCTCGGAGCGGGGTTATCAGAGCCGCCGCCGCTCTCCCCTGGCGGCGATAGCACAAGGACACGCCAGGCTCCCGGGGACGCAGGGACCTCGGGGACAGGCTGCTGCCTTCGCCTATCACAAGGCAGAGAGCTGAAAAACAGGCAGGGAAGATAAACCTGGGGCTCCACGTGGGAGCCCCGCTGGCATCAGGAAAACTTTCCATGGAAATCGGCGGCACTCGGGGGCAAAGCTTCACCTGCGGGACACAGGGAGGGGACACGCCTCGTCCCCGCATCCTCCGGCTGCTCTTTGGTCACACGAGGGACCAAAGTTGTGTCGACGGATGGGATGCTGGTGTTCCCCATGGGAATGGGGTTTATGGGATGTAGAAGAGGCCGTGTCCCAGAGCCGGCTGTGACGCCCATCCCGCGGTCCCACAGCCCGGCCCGGCCACCCCGGCGCTGCCGTCCCCGTCCCCGCGTGTCCCTCCGGTGCGTGTTTTCCTTGGCAGAACCCGGGCAGGAATGTTTCCCGCTGCCGAGCGAAAGTGGAGGCAGGAATTGCTGGAATAGCGACAGGCTGAGTAACAGCGCTAACTTTATTCTCCGAAACAAAGGGCAGTGTCCCGGCGCCCGCTCCCGGCCTGCGGGGGCCGGGGCTGGGGGGCGCCGCGGGGTCCCTGCCCCCAATTCCTGTCCTGGGGACCCCCCCCGGGGCCCGGCTCCCACCACAACCCCCTCTGCTGCTCCCGACAGCCTAAAGGGCATTTCCAGGAGCACAGAGAGGCTGTAAAATAGCACAGAAAGGCTGTGATTTCCCTCCCAGAATTTCAAGCAGCTTCCCAGGGCTTTTCCCTCTGCAGGC
>JANPWX010018282.1:0-11065 GCA_024734555.1 Trochalopteron elliotii | reverse complement strand
GGCCCTGAGTGAGAACAGCGTGAGATACTCCCATAAATCACGGAAACGGTGCCTTTGGGAATCTCTGGCTGTCAGATCCCCCTGTTGTCTCTGAGGTGGGGCTGGGGGGGTCCATTGCTGTGGTCTGAGCCCCGTGTGTCCTGCAGGTGCCCGAGAGCAGAGCCATGCTGGGCCGGAGCCGCCCCGGGCAGAGGGACACGGATGTCAGCCTGGAGGTGCTCAGCGGCTCCACGCCCGAGGCCACGGCCGGCCGCAGCAGAGCCCAGCACATGAGGGACAGGAAAGGGCGCAGGGCCGAGCTCAAGGACTCCAACGGCCGCGAGGCAGAGACCATCACCTTCATCTCTGGCACTGCAGAGGCTGCCCCAAACCAGAGCTTCTGCTGCTCCTCGCTGTCTCAGGCCTGGAACACGTACAAGGCCGTTTTGTGTTGCATAGTGACGTGTGGGGGCTGCTTCCAGGACTGCAGTGTCTGCATTCCCTATCCAGGGCCTGCCGAGACCTCCACGGATGAGGGGAAGAACGGAGACTACAACGGGCGGCTGCCAAACAGCCCCACCAACTCCTCTCCTGCTGAGAAGAACGGGAACCAGATCAAAAAGTCCAGCATGGGCAGCAGTTTCAGTTACCCAGACGTGAAGCTGAAGGGCATCCCTGTCTATCCAAACAGGAACCCCAACCACCACCTGGAGTCTGACTCCTGCTGCAAGGAGCTGCTGGAGAAGCCCTTCAGGAACAGCATAGAGAAGCCACCTCTCCCCAGCAGCCACCGGAGCTCGGAGGAGTATTACTCCTTCCACGAGTCTGACGTGGACATCAGCGAGCTGAACGGCTCCATGTCCAGCCGCCAGATCGACGTGCTCATCTTCAAGAAGCTGACGGAGCTCTTCAGCGTCCACCAGATCGACGAGCTGGCCAAGTGCACCTCGGACACCGTCTTCCTGGAGAAGACCAACAAGATCTCGGACCTCATCAACAGCATCACTCAGGACTACAACCTGGACGAGCAGGACGCCGAGTGCCGCCTGGTGCGGGGCATCATCCGCATCAGCACCCGCAAGAGCCGCGTGCGGCCCCACATCGCCCTGCCGGGCAGCCAGAGCCACCAGGACAGGTCCAGCCGGGGCAACGCGCCCGACAGCGGGAATGAGACCATGCTGGAGTCCATGGTCATCAGCCAGGACGGTGCGTGGGGCCCCCTGGGTGTTCTTGGGTGTTCCTGGGCATCCCTGGATGTCCCTTGGCATTCCTGGTTGTTCCTGGCCATCTCTGGCCATCCCTGGGCATCTCTGGCCATCCCTGGGCATCTCTGGCCATCCCTGGGCGTCCCTAGGCATCCCTGGGTGTCACTGGATGTTCTTGGGTGTTCCTGGATGTCCCTTGGCGTCCCTGGCCATCCCTGGCCATCCCTGGCCATCCCTGGGCGTCCCTGGATGTCCCTGGCCATCCCTGGCCATCCCTGGCCATCCCTGGGTGTCCCTGGGTTGTGTTACCAAAGTCACATTGATGTGGCACTGGAGCAGGGCTGGCAGCTCCTGTCCCCAGTGGGCTCGTTCTCCTGGGATGTGTGAGTGGAGGTCCTTATGGAGAGCTCTGCTTCTCACCCTCCCTGTGTTGTGGCTTTCTTGAGCCTGTCTTTCCTTTCCCATGAGGTTTGTGCTGAGTAATAGATGGGTTTGTGCTGCTGCTGCCTGTGCTCATCTTAGGGAGGCAGAAAAATCATGAGTCAAACTGAACTGGTAGGACCAGATGAGCTGCTTGTGCCAGAGGATGTCCAGTTACTCAGCTGCCTCTCTCCCATGTGCTGCCTGGGCAATGCCACCCTTAGACTCCAGTGACACTGTGTCCTCAGAGCCCACACCTCTTCCACACAGTGAATATCCCTGCAAAGAGGAGGGAAGGGCTGTTCCACAGCACCAGTGCCTCCTGCTTATTCCTCCTTGTGGGAGCAGCCTCAAGTGTCTGAGCTCCACAGCAAGTGATAACAGAGTTTGTTGTAGAAAAACCTTGAAAAGCTGAGTGTGGGGGCCAAGGAGATATCCAGAAGTAGCAGAGGAAACCGTGTGGGTGTTGTGCTTCCCAGATTAGCAGAGAGAGGCTGCTCCTGGGATTTAAGGACACACAGCCCAGGCAATGGGAAGAATCAGACTGTGCCTCTCCTGTTCCCTGAGGGTGCTCCCTGACGGGGATCCTTAGTGCTGAGTCATTCTCACATCCTCCAGCCCTCTCAGGCCCTGTTGTTTCTCTTGCAGAGCTGGCCGTGCAGATCTCAGAGGAGACGCCGGCGGATGTGCTGGCCCGGAACATGAGGCGGCACAGCAGCGCAGGTAACACACCTGCCTGGGGCACAGGGTGTCCTGAGCCTGCCCTGCCTCATCTCCTCACTGTGCACAGGGGCTGGGCTCACCCTGCCTCCCCTGCTCCATCCCCTCACTGTGCACAGGGGCTGGGTTCACCCTGCCTCCCCCGCCTCATCTCCTCACTGTGCACAGGGGCTGGGCTCACCCTGCCTCCCCTGCCTCATCTCCTCACCCTGTACAGGGGCTGGGCTCACCCTGCCTCCCCTGCCTCATCTCCTCACCCTGCACAGGGGCTGGGCTCACCCTGCCTCCCCTGCTCCATCTCCTCACTGTGCACAGGGGCTGGGCTCACCCTGCCTCCCCTGCCTCATCTCCTCACCCTGCACAGGGGCTGGGCTCACCCTGCCTCCCCTGCTCCATCCCCTCACCCTCCACAAGGGCTGGGCTCACCCTGCCTCCCCTGCTCCATCTCCTCACTGTGCACAGGGGCTGGGCTCACCCTGCCTCCCCTGCTCCATCCCCTCACCCTGCACAGGGGCTGGGCTCACCCTGCCTCCCCTGCTCCATCCCCTCACCCTCCACAGGGGCTGGGCTCGCCCTGCTCCTCAGTTCCCCTCAGTTCTCCTGGGTTTTGGGGGTGATGGAGCTCAGACACTCCCTGGGGTGGTGGATCTTTTTGAAAAAGGGTGAAATCCAAGAGTGGCACATTCCCTGTCCCTGCACAGGGCCTGACCTGAGAGCTTTCAGTCTCTCTGTGCCTTGACAAAGTTTGGGGCTGTGTTTGGGGTGTGACTGCCAGAGGTCACAGCTGGGTGAGAGTGGGAACAAAAGGAACTGTGCAAAAGGGAAGCAGGCAAGAGTGATGGGCTGCCCCGAGCTCTGATCCTCCCAAAGAGCAGCCCAGGGCTAAAAGACAAGTTTCCTCCTGCACAGCAGCTCTGTCCTGGGAGATGGCTGCAGTGCAGGCAGGGCTGTTCCCTGCCGTGGCTTTGTGTGGCTTTCTCCTCCCTCATGGTACACAAAGCCTCCTGTGGCAGCTCCTTCCCCACTGCCAGGCTCCCCCTGGGCTAATGGCTCTTCTCTTTCCTCCCCAAGGCTCTCCGACCAGCAGAGATTCCTCTTTCCAGGACACAGAGACTGACTCATCTGGGGCACCTCTGCTCCAGGTGTACTGTTAAAGGACCCAAGCAGCAGCAGGGAGGCATTCCCAGGCTTTGCTGCAGCCACAATCCTCCTCTTTCCATGTGGAGTGTGCTGTGCCACCTTTGATTTTTTTTCCCAGTCTCCCCTCATCCTTATTGAAGCCAGATTCCTCCTGCTGTCTGAATTTCACTGGATATTTTGGTTTCTTTGGACAATCAAGGAAGCAAACTGCAGAGCTAATGAAGTTGGGAGGTGGAATGTGTGTCCAGGGAGGAGAAGATGGACAAGGAAGTAGCAGATAACTTGTGCCTCTGTGATTTCTGTAAATCACATTTTGCTCCAGCAGCCTCGGTGGCTCAGACCTTTCCCTGCCTTGAGGATCTGTTGTACAGTTCCTGCTTCCTGGAGTTGCCCAAGTGAACTTGGGTAGGGAATAACTGTGTGGTGTCTCTGTGCTGGTGCTGATGTTGAGGTGCAGGCTGAGATCCTGCTCTCTAGGGACCCAAATCTCTCTGTAGGGACCCAAATCTCTATTTAAAGTGCCTGTGTTGGTCCCACAACCCCAAAGTCTTCTCCCCATGGTGTTTTCAGTAGCCAGATCTGCCTTTCCCTGCTGACCCTTGGTGTCATCTGCTGCCTTGTGAGGAGAAGGTTCAGATTTATGGGGCTCATTTAATTTTTGGCTTCTTGGCTCCACTCCTGAGACAGTGCCAGTGCTGGGGCTGGGATGGCTGCTGGGCTGCCCTGCATGAGCAGACCATGGGGATCAGCTCTGCCAGCCTGCTGTGAACCCTGGGGCTGAGGCATTCCCAGGAGCACACACTGTGGCCAGGAGCACACACTGTGGCCTGCCTGCCAGCAGCTCTCCCTCACTCCTCTGCCAATCCATGTTTCCCCTGGGAGAGCCTGGAGCAGGGTTGTGCCAGGTGAGGAGCACAACACTTGGTTCACTCCTGACTTTCTGTGGTTCAGAGCTGGGCTGTTTGACTGTTCTGCTAGAAAATCCCTTAGAATGGTTTGCTGTGAGAGGAAAGGCTCCTGAGAGTCTGCAGAGGGTTTGTGGGGCACTGCTGGTCCCTTCCTTTCCCTGGGGGCACTCAGCACCTTGTCCTTCCCTTTGCTCCTCTTTGCAGGCAGTGAGCCAGGAGATGGGCACTGCTGTCCCCAGGGCACAGGGCCAGGTGACCTTGGGGGCTGCAGCAGGAAGAAGCTGCATCTGTGCTGTTGCCACTTGGTTGTTTATCACAAAGCAAACATGTCAAGCCGTGGGACTTGTTTGGAGATTTGGGTGCCCTTGGACATGAGCAGAAAATGCTTCATTGAATTTACCAGCCACAGGATAAACACACCCACTGGATTTTGGGGAGAGGGAAGCCCAAATAGGCCCTGGGCTTCGGTGTGGACCAGGGTTTTGTGCCTCAGTTGGACTGGAATGTGCCTTAAGTGAACTGAAGTGTGCCTTAGTGAAATGAAATGTGCCTCTGTTTTACAGCCTGTGATTGCTCTTCAGAGGTTTGGGCAGGGAGGAAGGACTTAATTCCTCTCAGAGCTCTCAGGCTTCTTTAAAAGGCCAAAACTCTTTGAAATGGACAGTTCCTGTCCCTGTTTTTGTAACCCACTGGCTTTTCTCAGAGTGTGCTTCCAGAAATCAGGGGCATTGCTGGGACCACACCTGGAGACACTGACAGAGATTTCAAGGATAAAGGGAAGAGACTGAGCCTTGCATTTGGCTTCCCCTCCCTGCTTTGTGTTTAAAGCTGTTGGTTTATGAGAAATCGAGTTTATACAAGGAAAAGACTTGAAGCAAGGCCAGGCTGGGACTCCCGGGGGAGCTGTGTGAGGTCACCTTCTTCCCAATGCTGCCCCTCCTGAGGGACCTGCTTGGCTTCTGCTTCTCCTGGGTTTGTACATTGGTACTTGGAGGAGTTTCCTCCAAGCTGTGCACTGGGGTGTCACACGGGTCACACTGACACGGCTCACTGGGCTGTGCTTTGGAGACAAGGGCTGAGCTGGACTTGCAACGAGCTGCAGTCACTGGTACTGAGCAAATAAACATTTTTAGTGTCTAGTCTGGGTATGAAGAGTGAATGTGTGTGGACTACACTAGCAATAAAACCCCCAAGCCCCCCAAAAACTCACTAAGTGGAAGACTCTCAACTCGATGGTCCCTGAAGCTGGTTCACCTGTGGTGTCTTGTGGGATTCTTTTGCACTCATTGGCCTTAAATGTTCTGGTTTGATCTTTTTTATAAAGTAAAAGTTGTGCTCTTTACCTGTGCTGTGACTTTTCCATTCCTGTTTTCATCAGCTTGGTGATCCTGCGCTAGGGGTTGCACAGAGAGTGGCTGATTCTGCTCCCCCAGATGGACAAAGGTATTTCCATCCATTTGGCAGCTGCAGGGGAATGCCAGGCTGGTGTCGGGATGCAAATGAAGGAGCCTCTGGGGAAGTGTTTGTTGACAGCAGGGAAACCTGGACCTTCCCTGAGTGGTGATGCTGGAACTGAGCTCTGGAAAAGCTGAGCCTGGGGGGAGAATTCCCATGTTGTCCCTGTGATGTCACCAGCTCATGGTAGCAAAGGTGGGATTTGCTCTGCAGGATCAGCTCAGGGATGGAGGGTGGCCCAGCCTCTGACCCTGTGACTTGAAGGACCAGTTCTGCACTTTCCAATTTCAGTACAAATCCCAGGACAACCTGCAGGGCTCCATTCCTGGCCACTGACCTTCCCTCACCCTCCTGGGCAGCTGTCTGGGGGGTTTCCCTCTGCTGCACAGGACCAGGATGTGTTTCCTGGGAGGATTTCAGGGCCATGAATTTCCCAAAGCAGTCCTGGAGTCTGGGATATTTCCCAAATGCTCTGAACTGCAATATTGATTAATAGAAGCTGAGCCAGGAGCTGTGTTAAGGAAAACACCCCAAATGACTGGGGAAAACTTTACCCCCCAGAAAGCTTCTGCAGAGCCTGTTGTGCCTGCAAAGGCTTTGCTTTTACAGGAGGTGGGGAGGGGCCCTGGGCAGGTGAGGAGCTCCGGGCTCTGCCCTCCGGCTGGTGGCAGCACCTACACGGCTTCTCCAGGTGACCTGACACAGGTGTGGAATGACAGAAGGACCTTTGTGACCCGTCCCTGGCCAGCACTGCCCCTCCCGGTCTGCTGGGGCTCACCAGCACCAGGATGTGTTTGCAGGGTTTGGATCCCTGGTGGTGCTCAGCCTGGCCCTGCCATGGGCAAGGACAAGGCCACACTCCGTGGTCTCCAGGGACTCTGAGCTGGGGCTTTGCTTTCCTTCAGCCTCGAGCAGCTGCTGGGAGCCAGCAGGGTTTATCCCAGGGGAAGGAAGCACAAGGCTGCTCCCAATTCTCTTTGGCCTGGGGACAGTGGTGGCCAGGGCTGTTTGCAGAGGACAAGGCCACCAGTGAGACACCTTCTGTTCCGCTGGCCCAGGGGGTGAAGTCCAGGGGCAGCTCTGGGATCAGCCACAGTTCACAAACACAGCCCGGGCATTCACCTCCCCCCGGGGTCAGGCCAGCAGGGATGGATGGCCCCATTCTCCCGTGACACTTCCAAAAACTCTCCCCCAGCTTCCCTGGAGTTCCTTTTCTCCATCTGCTCTCAGCTGCCAGCAGACAGCAAATATGGGATTTCCCAGTTATTACCCCAAACACTGGATCACAGCAGCTGTGACCCTGCAGTGGCTGAGGACAGGAGAGCCCCAGATCCTGGAATGCTGAGGGAGCTGTGCACTTCCAAAGGGCAGGGACTGCTGCTCCCACCGTGCTGCCAGGCCAGGAGCTGCCAGGCCAAGGCTCAGGTGTGGCATACGGGGCTGAGAAGGAAATGGAGAAAGAACAAAGCCACAGGCTGGGCTTGGGGTGGTGCTGTGGACTCTGCTGGTTTTTGGCTGGCCCATGCTTGTTCCTGAGGAGGGGCTGGTGGTGGCATGTGGATTCTGCTGCAGGTGCAGGTGTAGGCAGGTGTGTGCAGTGAAGGCAGGTGTGTGCAGTGAAGGCAGGAGTGTGCAGGGACAGGCAGGTGTGTGCAGGTGAAGGCAGGAGTGTGCGGGGACAGGCAGGAGTGTGCAGGTGAAGGCAGGAGTGTGCAGGGACAGGCAGGAGTGTGCAGGGACAGGCAAATGTGTGCAGGTGAAGGCAGGTGTGTGCAGGTGAAGGCAGGTGTGTGCAGGGACAGGCAGGAGTGTGCAGGGACAGGCAGGTGTGTGCAGGTGAAGGCAAATGTGTACAGTGAAGGCAGGAGTGTGCAGGGTGAAGGCAGGTGTGTGCAGGGACAGGCAGGTGTGTGCAGGGTGAAGGCAGGTGTGTGCAGGTGAAGGCAGGTGTGTGCAGTGAAGGCAGGTGTGTGCAGTGAAGGCAGGTGTGTGCAGGGTGAAGGCAGGAGTGTGCAGGTGAAGGCAGGTGTGTGCAGTGAAGGCAGGTGTGTGCAGTGAAGGCAGGAGTGTGCAGTGAAGGCAGGTGTGTGCAGGGTGAAGGCAGATGTGTGCAGGTGAAGGCAGGTGTGTGCAGTGAAGGCAGGTGTGTGCAGTGAAGGCAGGTGTGTGCAGGTGAAGGCAGGTGTGTGCAGGTGAAGGCAGGAGTGTGCAGGTGATCTGTAAGACAAACAGCCAGGAAGATCCGGGCCAGAGCACTCCAGGGGCAGCTGCCCCGATCTGAGTCCTTGTTCACCCTCAAGGTCACTGCTCTGCTGGGTGGGGGCTGCTTTTTAACCCCAAGAGCCTGTAAAACTGACAGACCATGCAAACAGAGCTCTGCTGCTCCAAAAACAACCCCACCAGGCCAGGTGCTGAGCCAGGCTGGACTTTGCCCAAACAGGATTTTCAGCCGTTTGTGCCCATCCCTCAGGGAGGAGGTGGGAATGTCTGGGGGAGGCAGAGGGAAGAGCCACAGCAACAGGGATCTGGGATAGAGCCCAGGATTTCCTGACACTCTCCTTGTTAGGTCAGCATAAAGGCAGACCTGGGGCAAGGGTGGCTTCCTGGTGTGGTCACGTGGAGAGCAGAGCCTGGAGCAGCCCCCTGGGGCAGCCCTGGGGGTTTAAACTGGGAATGGGGCTCAGCAGAGCTCCTGAGCAAGACACAGCTCCCACTGCCACATCCTGAGGGAGGGAGAGACCATCAGGATAGAGCTAGGAGCAGGAGAGGGGCAGACAGCACAGGCAGCTCTGCAGAGAGCACAGCACCCCCTGGCTCCTCTCCCTTCTCCCTCCCAGCCTGGATCCACATCCCTTCTGCCAGAGAAACCACACGCTCTGCCCGAGACGTTCCACTTGTTCTCCTTTATGTTTCACTGCAGTTTGAACAAAGGTATGAACATGCAGAGTGATGCCACTCGTCAGCAGGAGCTCACACAACACCAGCAGGGGAGAGAGGCTCTGGGAAAGGAGGCAGGAGACACTCCCGGCAACAACAGCATCCCCAAAGCCCCTAATCATCATCCTCATCCTCATCCTCAGCCTCTCCCACCCACAGCCAGACTCTCCAGCCTCTCCTTGCTCTAGGCTGACCTCCCCAGCTGTGCTGGGAGCCCTGCAGTGCTGCAGCTGTCCCACTGCTGCCATAAACAGGAGCAGCAGCAAGGAGAGGCAGGCTCTGTCTCCACTGCAATAGCTGTGCTTTTAAACTGCTGTTTTCCCTTCCCAGGAAGGCAGAAAAAGATTTATTTTACAAAACAAACTGACCTTTGTTTTCACAGGAGAGCAGGAGGGAATAGAACTCAGGAGTTCCTGTGCCAGGGGCAGGGAGCAGGTGAGCAGCTCTGAGCAGCCCAGGGAAGCAAAGCAATGCCTTAAGGATTTATCCCAAAACCTCTCAGGTCTGGCTCTCTCAGCCCTAACAGCCTTTTTTGCTCTAAGCCCTCCTTCTCTTGTGGCAGATGTCTCTGTCTGGAGCTGCTCTGGGCCCTGCACAGGACACTGAGGGTGGCTCTGCACAGCTGCCTCCACAGCTGCCTCGGGTGGGGGATGCTGAAGTTTTACTTGCCCAAGGTGAGGAATATCCAACCATACAAATCCTGCCCCATTCAACGGGCTGGCTGAAAGAGGGGGGAAGGGGGCAGCTCAGTTGAATTTAGCCTTTGAAAAGTCCATTTCTGGATGCTGTTCCATGAACCTGCAAGGAAAACAAAGACAAGAGTGGGTGAGTCAGCAGGAGACAAACAGCTCTGTCTGGGGAGGGAAGGATTTCTGCTTCCTGCACTGAGGGGTTTTGCTGCAGCCCCCTGCACAGCAGGGAGGGTCCTGCTGAGCTCCCTGGGACACATTCCCTGGACTTTCCCTACAAACAGCTTTTCCTCAGGTCAGTGGGAGCAGCATTCCTGCCAGCCCAGCAGGTCAGCAAGTCCACACACACGGGAGCTGTTAATGATCAAACACACTGTTACCCCAGGGCTGGACACGTAGCAGCCACCACACTGATTCTGGGGCAGAGGGGAGATGGTGAAGGCAGATTAGGGCTGGAGCTCCAGCCTGACAGCTTTACTGGGAATATGGGGAATGTCCCCAGTGCTCTGACAGGAGAAACTCAGGGAGGACATGACCAAAGGAATCTGCTTTCAAAGCAGGTCTGATTTTCAAATGTACTGCAGTTCCAGCAGAGGGAATCACAGAATGGTGTGGGTTGGAGAGATCTTAAAGATCATCTTGTTCCAAACCCCTGCCACGCACAGGGACACCTCCCAGGGACTATTTGGACTCAGGTTACCACATGGGGAAGTTCTGAGGGCAGTGCCCTGTGCCCAGGAGTGCCCAGGGCACACAGAGGCTGCTCTGCTCTGCTCCCCGAGGGACACAACACATCACAGCCCTGTGGAGGACTCACACAAGGTGCAAGTAAGGGCAGCCTGGTCTCCTCTGTGTTCCCATCCCAGGGCTTCCCCTGGAACACCCCCACAGCATTCCCACTTTTCCCTTCCAGGGCCATCTGTGCTGGGAGGATCCTGTCCTTGTTTGGCAGCCAGGAGAGCTCCACTGGCAGACAGCAGCACCCACATGGGTGTCACTGAGTCTCCTTTGCCCTGGACTTCCTAGGGCAAAGTCTGAACTTCCTTTTCATCCTCTGCCAGCCAAACTCCCAGGGCACCACACAGGTGACCCTGCCAGTGATGTGTCCTGCACGTGGCTTCCCTGGAGCAGAGGGTACCTCCCACCCCACTGAGCACCAGGGAAGCCTGGTCTGTGCTCTGCCCAAAGCCCACTCAGCTCCAGAGAAGCTCCTGGCACTACAGAGAAATCCAAAGGGAGTGAGGAGAGAGGTCAGCCACAGCAATCCCTCACCCAGAGATAAGGTGTGAGGTGCTCTTGCTGAAGAAGCTGCATGACCCAGAATTGCCTCCACACCTTCCCAAACGGCCTTGGGAGTTCCAGGAGTCATTTCCCTGCCACGGTGCCTTTATGCCAAACAGGGCAATAAAAAAGCCATAAAAGTGGCTTGGGGAAAACTGTCTGGGGGCAGGTGGAGGGAGGGAGGGTGATTAGCTGCTACCGAGGGAGATTAGACACCAATCAACACCATGTTAAAAGTTCAGCAGAGATGGCACCTCCAGATCTAAATGTGCCTTCTGGACCTGAAATCAGCAGGTTAAGACAATTCCAGAGCTAGTCTATTCCCAGATTT
>JANPWX010018281.1:22157-79285 GCA_024734555.1 Trochalopteron elliotii | reverse complement strand
ATTATGAAGATCTTTGCTTTACTCTGAGAAAAAAAAAAAAAAAAAAAAAGAGCAATTCCCAAGGTATCTTGTTTTCCTGGACATTTACCACTCTAGGCAGTGGTGTGAACCCACCTGATTTTTCCACAGATATTAAACCCAAACTTCTGATGTTAACAGCTTTGAGTCCTTCTCCCCCTCAATTGCTGCTGCTCTGCCCCGAAGCAGCAGAGCTCTGTAGTCTCTTAATAAGCCCTTTACCAAGGAAAGGAAGGCTTTTATTTTTAGACCATCAAAAAATTGGCTGCTTTGTGCAGGTTGTCTAATGAAGGTGGAGCACAAACCCCACTCACCTCTCTTCAGAGGTGTTTATACAGAGTTTAACCAGCAATAATTCAAAAGCCTGCTGATATAATTAGAAAAGTGCTGGCTGAGCGTGGGTGTGTGCTGCAGTTTTCAAAGATATCCAGAGCCCTCATAATCTCAGCCTACTTGGATGGAGGAAAAATTTAAAAAAAAGCCTTTGAGGGGAAAGGCATATTCACAAAATGTACAATGCAGGAGGCCTCAAGAAACTGGGGATTTTTTGGTTTTTTTTTTTCACCTAAGCCTTCTACAAATCTTGTCTCCTTTGGGACATGCAGATTAAAGGAGATCTCATTGCTGAGCACAATTCCCAGCCATGGAACAGACTGGAAGGCAAAATCCATCCCTCCAAAATCTCAGGCTGAGTGAGATACAGCAACAATCTGGGAGATCACTCTTTTCTCCCTCTCAAAATGTGTTATGGTATCGACTGGGGTGAACATGAAAGCTTTCTGAGGCACCACAAGCTTTGGGAATCCTCCCTTTAAGCCCCTTTTAAGCCTCCCCTGCACGTCGTGCATTGATTTTCCCACATATATTCATATTGGGCTTTCATTTCGTTTTGCTTTCACTCAGGTCAGCAAATCCCTTAATTACTGTGCTGCCTGTAGCTGCCCACAGCTGTCTGTCCTGGCTTGAAGGATCCAGGTTTGCTCAGAAACACTCTGGGGTGGCAAAGGATAGGTTTGGCTGGGCAGTGTCACCTCTGGGCACAGAAATTCCCTCAGCTGGGGCTGGAGAAGAAAATTTTCAGAGGAGCTGTGCTGCAGATTGCATTGTGCATGTTACCTTTACCCACAAGCTGCTTCTGTGGAGTGAATTTCTAGAAGATATTGCTTTGTTCTCAGCCCAGCTGCGTTTGGGCTCCTGCATGAAATGGGTTTTTCATGGCATTTCTGAATGGCACCACGAGCCACATTTCCCCAAGGAAAAGCAGGGAAGAGAGGAGCTGCTGGTCATGGCTTTTGTTTTGGGGCACTCTGGTGTAGCCCTGGTTCGTGCCTGAGATGTTTGCTTTACAGAAAATTCCCTGGGAAAGGAATTTCGGGAAACAAAAGATCTCGGGCACAAACCAGGGCTACACTCTGGCTGGGATTTGAGTTCAAGTGGGAGGAGGCACATGAAGTTCCATGAATATTTTGCTCTCAGTTTTGTAAACTAGAACATCATTCTGTCCTTGTTTCTTGCTCTGGGCACACCCTCTTCCCCTGAGGGCTTTACCTGCCAGGAATTTTGGTGAGAGAAAGACACTTTTCAGCAGGAAACGTCCCCTGGAGTGAGTGGTGAGGTGTAGTTCATTATCCTGGCACAAAGAGTAGATAGGTCTTTGTAAGGACGTATTCCTAACGCAGCCTTACACATAACACATGTTTTTTACAACAAAGTTGACATAAAAACTGTCCCCAAACAGCAGCTGAGTCATTATGGAGCAGCTTTTGAAATGGAAAAAGGTCGGGGAAATAAGCAGCTGCTTCCTCATCCTGCCTGTGCTTTCACTCTGGGCTAAATTATTATTTCCCTAATTAATAATCTGCATGCAGATTAAAACGATTACTCTACAATATATATTGCATGACAATAAAAGAGTGACAGCAAATTATGCTTCAGTGTGCACAACAGCTTAACTCTCTAAACAGGAGATGTTTTCTAACACTCAATTCATGTCCTTCTGCTGATGATTAAACCCTCACTGATTCTGTTTTTATTAGTCCTCAGTGATTATTGTTCTTTTATCACTATGGGGTCTTTAGAATTAGCCATAATGGCTCAGGAGCTGCATTCCCTTATTAAATCAAGTTACCTCTCCAGTTGTCAGGGACTAAAATCAAACCCCTTTGTTACAATGTTCCACAACCCTTTAAATATTGATTATTGCCACTATGCAGAGCTGCTGAAAATTTATTTTTGGTCGGATTAGTTCAGAATGGGGAGGAAAAAAAAAAAAAAAACACTTCCATGACAACAGCAACGATGCAGCTCCTGCTTTTTCTCCTTGGAAGAACAGCCTGGCTGCTTCTCCTTGCAGGAGCTCCTGGGGGCTCCCACCTGTCCTCTGCAGCCTGGGTCCTGCTCCCTGCAAGCTGGAAATCATTTTTAATGATTTTGGGTTTTGCTTGGCTTGTGCTGGGCTGCAGAAGCAGCAGCTCTGTAGCAGGATCAGGGTCAGGGAGGTTTTGGAGGGTTCCTGGGGCTGCCAGTGATGCCTGATGTTATCCTGGAGGATTCTTCTGGGCAGAGCTCAGTTGTGGAATGTGTCATTTCTTTAAAAAGCCAGCTGCTGATGACTGTTCAAATACAAATGTGTTGAGTCCAGTGGCATTCTCTGCCAATGCTGGGCTCATTCCCAGTTCTCTGTTGCAGAATCCCAACTCTCTATTCCAGGCTGGGCTGGAACAGAGACTGGACAGAGCTAAGAGAATAAAGTAGATATTTATTAAAAGGCCTTTAAGGGAACACCTTGGGCAGGACAAGAGCCTGGCTGGGCCACACCCAAGGTGGACCCAAAATGGTCACAAAATGGTCACAAAATGGACAAACAGTCACGAGGTCTCACACTTTTAAAAGTTTCAGTTCATTTGCATCTTGGGGTTTAATTGTCCAATTCCAGCTCCAGGCTGTGAGGTCCCATCCCTCTTGTTCCTCCCTCCAGCCCACCCTTGTTTGTGCTTTTGGGCTGAAAGTTGTCCTTGGTGTGCAGCAGGAAAGGGATTTGTTTTGTGTCCCTGCTGTGTGCAGAGCTGAGTGACACTGACTGTGAGCTCAGGGCTGCACCCCTGGGCAGCACAGAACATGAAATACATGAAATCACCAGCAGTGAGGCTCTGCTCAGTGCCACAGGTGAGCAGTTCCTTCCCCCCCTGTCGGCTCCTGGGTTTTCTGGGAGTGCTCTAAGAGTAGCTCAGCTGCTGTTTCTCCTCCTGCTGCAAGCTCCAGCCTCGGGGAAATGATAAACACCTTCAGGAGGGTTTGGAGGAAGGAGAAGATGTGCCAAGGCATCAACAGCACCTCGTTTGCTCCTTTTGTTGCAAGCCACAGTGGCAGAAGACAGAAAAGCTTCTGCTCCTTTCTTTTTGTAGAATCCTTTAGGCTGGAAAAGACCTGGAGGATTATTGAGCTCAACCTGAGCCCTCAGTCCCTCTCCTGCAGGTGGCTGTGGAGTAACTTGCTCCCCAGAGCAGGGAAATAAATGTGTGTCCAGGGGAAGGTGTGGATGTTTGCTGCACCTCACTCACAGATGACAAACTTGAACAAATCCCTGACAGGCTGTGAGCTGGCTTGTGTGTGGGTTCAGGGCTGGAAATCCCATTATTCCAACTGGTTTTTTGTGGTGATTGAATCTGACCTGCTGACTGGGCTGTTTCTGCCAGATGATTTTCAGAGAACTCCCCCCTCGCAGACAAGGTGCTGCAGCCCCATTGCTGTCACAACACAAAAATAATAGTTGTCTCCTAAAGAACTTTGCCCATGAGCTCATTACTGGCTTCGAATATGTATTTATTCTGTTTTGTGCCTCAGCAATGAAACAAAGTTTGTTGGAAGTTGTCAGGGGGGCCCGTGTTTCAAAGCACACATGAATAGGTATCACCTCACCTAAGGAGAGTGTCTGACATGTCCTAATTTCACTGTGCATCTGTCCCAAAATCAGCTTTGCCTCCTGCTGGGAGCATCCCCAGCACTTCTGCTTCTCTCTCACTCTGTTCTGGTTTTGGAGAAGCCCAGGGGATGCTGTTTTGTGAAAAGAAGGGGAAAGCCAAGCAGGAGCAGATGCCTTGGGAGCCTGGGGCGGGTGAGGATGGGCTGCCCCAGGCTGGGGACCTGTTGGAGCCCTGGGCACTGAGAATTCCAGACTCTCTGTGCTGACAGGCACTGACCCACAAGCAAACACTGCATTTGACCTGAGGCCTTCCAAAAATTGAGTGACAGCACTGGGATTGTGGGTGTGGAGTTTGGATAGAAGTGTGTGATACCACAAGGTGCAAAGCTTTGAGTTTAAGGGTTTAGAATACAGTAATATATATATATAAAGCAAGATGGAGAGTTTAGGGCTGAGGCTGAATTCTTCTTTTTCACCTTCTCCTTCATGGGTCTGGGTGGTGTTTTGTAATTGGGTAGAAAAATCCACATTGGGGGCCACGGGTGGTTGGTTATTGGGTTAAAAGTAAAAATAATTTAGGCATCATTTCTGCAAAGCAGCAGCAAGAGCAGCCTACGATCCCAATGAGAAATCAGAGTTAACTCTCAGGCTCTCCCTCGTTATTTTCAAGGAGTTGGACCCTTTTCATGCTCCATTCCTTGTGCAATCCAGACTTTATTCAGCACTGGGTGCTGGGAGCATTCTGTGCCCCCCAGCTCTGGTGACAATGTGACATTGACACTCCCTGGCCTTGCCCTGCAGAGCCATCAGCCAGAAAACTTTGGGGGGAGGGGGGGCTGTTTTCATCTCAAGGATTTTAATTTTTAATAAAATATGCTAGAAAAACCCATCTCCATTATCCTGACTTCCCATTTCACAGCCATTTGGAGTGTTTGAAAGCTCCCCTTCAGTGTGGGTGATGGGGACTCAGAATGGGCAGTGGGAAATGACAGAGGAGGCTGTGCATGATGCAGTTTGTCACTATTTTTTTTGTTGTTGTTTAACTGACAGAGCCGGTTATGAAAAGGGATATAAATTATTACATCCAGAGAAAAGAAATCTGTAAATGTTAATTTGCTTTTTAAGGGCACAGACAATGTGATTTGGGGCACAAGTGGGAGAAATTGCTTAGGAGCTGTGAAAGCAAACCAGAATAAAATTTACATTGCTTCCTTTATTTTCCCTTCCCTTCGTCTCATCTTGTCTCTGAATTATTCCTCACTTACTTTTCCCCTCCAGACATCACAGAGTTTTGATTTTCCTCTCACTACTTTCTTTAAATGGCCTAATGATAAAAAAAACAGTCTCCAGAATATTTCCACCAAGCCCCTTTGATTTCATTAATGGAAAAAGTTATACCTTAAATTAAATATTTCAGTAGCTGGATGATTAAAAAGAATTACCTGCAGGACTTGCCAGTTGAGCATTGCCAAGCAGGAGTGATGGGGGCTGTTCCAGAGGTCAAAATGTGCCTTGGCCCTGGACAAATGTACAATTTTGAGTAAAAGCAAGATGAATGCAAGTGTTCAGAGCTGGTTGACCACAGAACCAATCTGTTTTTCTGTGGGAATTAGCAAAACGTACGCCTGCCTTCTGGGTTTTTCACGTTTATTTGGTGTTTCTGTCCATTATTTAATTTAAAGAAGTGGAGGGAGAGGGTTTAACTTTCTGAGCCACGTGGCAAATTGGAATTCTTACTGTTCTGATTTTTGAAATTGAGAAATGGGAGTTGTTTTGTGTGGGAAAAGGAGTGTTTTGCTGGAGGATTTGAATGTTTCACAAGAAGATTATGGTGCAGTGGTGACAAGGCTGCACCTGAAAGCAAACTGAGGTTATTTCTTACTTCTCATCTCTTGAAAAAATGCTGGTTTTGAGGGGTGAAAAACAAGTGGTCACAGGATCACTGGTTGCAAGGTCTTTTAAAGGTTAATTAGCCAAAAAACTACTGCCACAAAGAATGTTTCTCCTTTCACACCAATCCCTAATTAATTTGTCTTCCACGTTTTTGCCACAATGTGGATTTTCTTAACCAATCATCTAATGACACACAAACCTTCTTGCTACACCTTAAAACCTTTTACTATTTCTGTAACTACTTCTATATCCAAACTTTAAAACCTTAAAACTTTCCACTACCAAACTTAATATGTTTCTATCTAAATTACAAACCCACACGGTCTCTAAATTTGGAAATCTTTTCCAAGGTCTCAGTGGAACCCTGTGTTCATCCCTGTGTTTGGGGCTGCATGCACAAGGTTTTGGGAATTTTCTGTGCCTGGAATTCCCACGGGAAGAGAAGACAAGCCCAGAGATGCTGTGGCCAATATTCCATCCTTGGAATTCCATCCTGCAGAAGGGCTGGGCTGGGATGGGACAGCTCTGTCCTTCACTGTGAGCCAGCCCCGGAGCAAAGTGCAATTAGGGATTGAGAATCCTTTCCCAGGATATTTAATTCCACTGCCTGGAGCCTGAATTCAGAGAGCTGGGGGTTCCTAAAATAACCACTCAGGCACTAATTCAGAGAAACAGCTCTTACTGTCACTGCAGTGTGTGTGCTGCACAGGGGAAGAGCAAATGTTAAGTGTCTGGGAAATTATAGTCATGTCACCACGAGTGACAGGTTCATTCAAAACATCCTTTAATGGCTTGCTTTTTTATTTTTATTTTTTTTTTTTGCAATCTGTAATTTTTGTTTAATCCCCAGCACTGCAAGGTTGTTACAGATATTTTTAAGTTGTTTAAATCATTGATATGACTTTTATAACGATGTTGACATGGGTTGTTTCCCCCCCATTTCATCCTGTTCATTTCTGCTGCATCCCCTTTCCCTCATCTCTGTGTCCTGGCCTGCAAAATTCCAGATATTGGTTTGTGAAATTCCAGGTCCTGGCTGGTGAAATTCCAGGTCCTGGTCTGTGAAATTCCGGGTCTTGGTCTGTGAAATTCCAGGTCCTGGCTGGTGAAATTCCAGGTCCTGGTCTGTGAAATTCCAGGTCCTGGCTGGTGAAATTCCGGGTCTTGGTCTGTGAAATTCCAGGTCTTAGTCTGTGAAATTCCAGGTCCTGGTCTGTGAAATTCCAGGTCCTGGCTGGTGAAATTCCAGGTCCTGGCTGGTGAAATTCCAGGGCAGTCTCATCCACCCCACCTCACTTCAGGAAAAGAAGCAAATCATCACAGTGAGGAGCAGCACAGCTCTGACTTGATTACTGCAGCAATCAGCGTGAGGCTTTACTTTGACTTCAGTGTCTGTTGGAGCAACTGCTATTTCTTTTTATTTTCCAGAACAGAGAAAAGAGAACAGCTTTTAACATATGTCTCCTTCTCGTGTGAGCTACCACACAGCTCCAGCTCCAATACATACACAGAGCAGACATATGGCTAAAAAGAAGTTCTTTTTCTTTGAAGAAAGCCAGGAAGAAAATTCTCTTTTTGAAAAGGAGAAATTACACTTCATGTCTCCTGGTACGAGTGTGGAGAGTGAGGGACCTTGTGCCAGGTGTGTTAAAAATACAGAATAAAAAAAGCCAAAAATAATAAGAATAAAAAGCCAATGAAATAAATAAAAAGCCAACGAAATAAATAAAAAGCCAAATCAATGCCCACTTTTAGGTGTAATTTTAACCCACATCTCCTGTGTGTGCATGCCAGTGTTGCTGGTGTGAGTCTGTGATGCTCTGAGGGCTGGCAGGGCACTGGAGCAGGGGATAAATGAATGTTCCACAGCTCCTTAGAAGGATTTGTTGGTGTGGTCAAGGAAACACAAGTGTGTTCTTGACCGTCTCTGGACTTTTTTGCTTGCTTTGAGAGGACTGTTACAGAAAAAAAAAAAAACCCAAACCAAATAACTTTTGCCAATGTTAAACAAGTTAAAAGGCATTGGTGGAAATGGAATTCAGGGGAAGTGCTGCAATTTAGTTCTGACCATAGAAGTCTTGGGGATGTTCAGAAAACTCTGACACCACTGGTGCTGTGACACTCACAGGAGATGGAACCTGACCTTGGAAAATTAATTACTGCCAAGCCAGCATAACCCTCTGTTCCCTGCATGGTTAGGAAATAATACTGATCGTTTTTATATTTTACTTGGAAGGCTAAAGAATGGGTTTAAGGTATCCCAGCCTAGCTACATGCAAGGAAAATGCAATAAAAAAAACCTATTATCAGCCAAGCAATCCATTCAGAAACGTCCTGTCAGATTTTCACTCATTTCAGGCCATGATCAAACCCCATTTTCTGTATTTGCAGTTCCTTCTGTTGGCTTCGGGCTTTCATTACTGAATATGTTTTGTTTCTTTCTGGAATGGGAGGAAACGTGGGGAGCATTTTGCTGGATGCCTGAACACTGACAAATGCAACCATTTCATACACAGTGGGATCCCTGGCAAGGCTCTGATCCCAATATATCAGCAATCAAGGGACAGTGGACCAAATCCATCTCCAACACAAACTTCACTGGGCTCCCACCAAGCTGCACTGAGGAGGAATTCAATGCAGGGCTCTTGACAAGCCTGATTTTACCTGTGTTTGTGGTTTGAAGGGATGAGGCTCAGTAATTCTGGGTGCAAATCTCAGGCAGTAACTTGAGGAGCTCCACAGTCACTGCAAAATGGTTCCTGTGCTGCAGTCACTCAGCTGAACTGAGCATGTTACAAAAATGTTGTTGTGAGATGTGACAAAAGGTGCTGGTAAATCCCCCCTGACAGAGAGGATGGGTGGCTTTATTCAGCTTTTCAGGGCTGTGTGTGGGGTTCTCCTCTCCCTCTGTGGCACTGGCACGTCACAGGGTGCCGTGGTGCTCAGGGCATGGGGGGTGTGGGAGCTGACAGTGGTCACAACATGGATTTTTGGGCTCCAGGCAGTGCCTTGAGCCTGTGGGAAAGCCAAGGACAAAACTCTCTCAGTCTGGCCTGGGAAACCATGAGAAGGACCCCAAAACAACCTTGTAGATATCCTCCTCCTGACACCTGGTGCTTTTCTAACTTGTTTTTTACTTGTAAGAAGACAGTTGTGGGAACTGACAGTGCTCAGAACATGGATTGTCAGGCTCCAGGCAGTGCCTTGGGGCCTGTGGGAGAACCACGTACAGAACACTCTCAGTCTGCCCTGGGAAATCATGTGGGGGACCCCAAAACAGTCCCTATAAACCATCCCTGTAGATCTCCCCCTCCTGACACCTGGTGTTTTTCCACCTTGTTTACTGGTGGAGATGTTCACAAAAAGATGGTGCCCTAAAGGACCAATCCTATTCATTGTGCCCAAACACTGTATAAAAAAACTCTGTCTCTCAATAAACTTTGCTCTAAGCCCTCTGAAGAAATCAGAGTTCTACACGAGGTCCTGAATTGTAAGGACAGGGGGGCACCTGTGGGAGTGTGAATCCCCCCGAGCCAGATCCATTCAGTTTTACAAAGCCTTTCTTTTCTCAGGTTTGTATGTAAAAGGTAGAGCTGATCAAACCTGGTTTCCTGTGGGTTTTTGTTCCACACCCAACTCATCCCAACACCCCCAGGTGAATCCAGATAAAGATTTTTAACCACTGACAAAATCCCCAGTGGAACCCCTTGTCACACACATCCTCCTCCCTTGGAGCTGAGCTCAGGCTCTGAAAGAGAAATATCTGCAAGAGATGTGCAGTTTGTATTTTTATATGCTCTTCATTGTTTAAGCTTCTCAAGTTTGGGCTTCTTTAGGCTCCGCTGCAAAAACTTTGAAGGTCGTTTTAATTGCACCGTTTCTAAATTGCTTTCTTGGCCACGCAGTGCCACTCACAGCAGATTAAACCCAGGGCTCCCCCTCTGCCTCCTTGTTTCATGGAAAAGATTGATAAGTGATTTACTCTCAGCAGAATGGTTTACAAGTGAGCTCTTAGATAAATGATCAGGAAGAAGTTGGTTGGTTTTTTTTCACGTGGAATTATTTTCCACAGAGGAAAAATCAGGTTGTTTTTCTCTTACTAACCTGAGGATGCAGGGACCAGATTCTTAGCTGGAGTAAATTAAGAGTCACTATTGATTTACACCAGCTGTAAATATTTTTTTCCCATAATATTTTTCCTTGCATTGTAATTTTTTCTTAATGCAAACCCTAATTTCTTCTCCCTGAACTCGAATTCTGAGCTCCCGTAATTCCTGCATCTGTTTATTTACTTTCTGGTTTGTATTCTTTTGGCTGGGTTTATTACCATACTACATTTTTCTCCCCTGTTCCACACTATGTGCACTGCATGTTTGAGCCCTCATTTAAAGTCCATGTCTGTTTGCTGGGACACTGTTATGTCAAAAATCAATAAAAAGGCAATTTAGGAATTTTCTCTGAAGTCTGGTTAAAGAAACTGCCAATAATTAACACGGGAGAAGGATCCTGCTGTCTGGAAGGCCTCAGGTTTCTGCCTGATTTCAGCAGGATTTCCAGGGGTCCATGGACTCCAGACCTTTAATCCATTGTCAGAGCTGGGCCAAGGCAGGAAAATCAGGCTCAGCCCTGTGCAAATCAACTCAGCTCCAGTGAAAGGCAAAATGCTCCTGGCCTGTTCTCCACACGGGAAATACAAGAATATGATTTTGTAATTTCAGCTCCTAGCAGGAAGAAGTTGTGGAATATCCATTTAGGAGGCCTTGGGTTTTGTTGGTGCTTCCTTGGCAAATTTCCACTTGCAGAGAGTCCTGGAAGAGAATCACCACATCAGATCCTGGCTTTGGGGTGTCAGGCTCTGAGCTGCACATCCCCACCACAGGTGAGGAGGAAGCTCAAACCAGGGGATTGCTGGACATGGAAATTCCACGGCTTTCAACTGGGTTGGGAACAGGGTTTGGGGATGGGGGCTTTATTTTCCCCCAGAAAAGTTGAAAATAAGGTGTTAAATAAATGTCTGCTTCAATAGAAAACTGGCATTGTGTGATGAACACAACCTTACCTGCAGCTCTATCCCACGCACTAATCAGTGCACAGATAAATGCATTTTAATCATTTATTACCATTTATCTTCAGTGCAGCTCTATTATGCTTTTCAGTCCTGCTGTAAATATGTAAAACGCTGTTAATCAACCTTTGTTAGTGGATATTTGATTAATAGGTAGCAGATGTACTTGCCCCTGTGTATGCTGCGTTAAATGCAATGTACCAACACATAATTCATTATTTTAATAACACACCGGGCTCATAAATCAAAGGAACACTTGAGAATGCAGCAGCCAGAGTTACTGGAGGAATAGCTGTGCATTGTTTTAAAAGTGATACATTTGGGCATTGTTTTAAGTGTGGTGTGGACTCGATGATCAGCTGCTGATGAGCTTTAATGTGCCATTCCCGTGGGGATGACTGAGGATTAGCAAACAGCTCCTTATTTCCCCCGGAGCAGAGAGCAAAACCCAATCCCTGACCCAAAAAACTCCCAAATCCAGAGGCAGGATGGGTGAGGCATGAGGAGAAGGAGCAGCAGGTGCTGCTGAGCACAGAAATGTCCTTGTCCCTCTGTTCTGGGGGCTCTGAGCAGTTTGGGCTCCGGTGGGGAGGGGATGGAGCTCCCAGCAGAGAAGAGGGAGGATGGTGAAGGAAGGAGCAAAGAGCAGAGAATACTGAGTGAGGAGTTGGTGCAGGGAGCAGGCAGTGACCCCAGCAGTGCCCAGCAGTGCTGCCCCAGCTGCTGCACATGAAATAAGTGTAAAAGTGATGTTCAGCTGGAGCAACCCAGTGTTTTCTGTAAAGGGACAGAGTTTCCTGCTCAAAACCTTTCCCCAGTGTCAGTCACTGCCATCCTGAGTGCTGAGCCAGCCCCTTCTGCTGACAGATGTCACCCAGGCCCTGACATCCAGTGCTTGGAATTCCCCAGGCTGAGTGGAGGAGAAAAAGATTGGGATTCCAGTTCCAGTCACAGAGCCAAAGCACATACACATCACATAATTGGCACAGATTATAAAACTAAGACAAGAACTGAGCTTTGATTCCATGTGTCCCACATGGGACTCCTTCCCTCCCTCCTCAGGGCTGCCCATTTCTAGGGGAAAATATTTCTTTTTTCTGATGATATCACTTGTGGCCATATCCAATGACAGGTGCTGCTCAGGACATGCAGTACAATGCATGTGCTTTTCTCTGATCCATTTCACAGGCTGCTTATTTTGGGTGACCTTGGCCATGTGTTTGATTCAATAAGGGATTACCAGCTTTGATAGGGCCTGTATTTAATTCTGCAGCTTGGTTGAAAGCTACACTGCTCTGCATTGATTTCCATGTGCAATTAATATGTTTTGTCAGCGACAAATGCGTGCAGAGATAATATACTCCACTCATTTTCATCTCTCCTGTGAACATTTTAAATCAAAATAGCACCCGGTGGCCGAGCCCTCCTGAGAAGTGCTGGATTTAATCTGGAAAAGGAGCATTAAGAGCTGCTTGCATGATCTTTATCGTGGTTTTCAGGAGTGAAATAACAAATAATTCCCTGGAAATCTGGGTGACTCAAAAGCTTAGACACCTTCAAATCAACACCACGGTTAAATGGCTTCCTTGTGCTGTGCCTTACTCACATTCACAATGCAATTGAAGGGTAAATTAGATGAGTAAGACAAGAAACAAACCCCTGGAATGCTGTAATGTCTTCACTCTGCTGCTCCTCCAAGACGTCAGCCTTGTAGGACTGACAGAAAACAGCATTTACTGCTTGTGCTGATATCCTGGAGGGATTTCAGCTCCTTGAGGATGTGCCATCTCTTTACTCTGGGTTTGTTCCAAATGCAGAAAAAACCAAAACGCAAGCTGGAATTTCTTTGAAGCCTCAGAGATCCTATAATTAACTTTGCTGAAGTATTTAATTTTGGTTTTTCTGACATATTCCAGCTGTATCTTTTTGACAGGTATCATTCAGCATATAATCTAAAAATCAGAGCTACCTAAAACATTTAGTTCATGCTTCGAGACAAACAAATGTTTCAAGCTTATTCAACAGATTTTTATCTACACTCTTGGAGAGATCAATATCTGTTTGTGAAGGGCTTCAGTTCTGTCAAATCTGTGTTTTCAGGCATTTACAAGTGCAGTCAGCTCTGTGAAGCTGCAGACTTTTTCATCTGCCCAATATAGAAATGGACCTTGACTGATAAGAGGGTTTCAGGACTACTCCTGTCAGACTTCACAGAATTGAGACCATTGGAATGTAGATCAAAATCCTCTCCCTTTCTTTATTTCAAAAACAGCCAAACAAAAACGCAGCTCTGTAGGATTTCCTTTGATATTGTGTAGAGCTCCCTTTAGAGCTGCAGCTCACAGGAACCTTTAATTTCTGATAGGAAAAAATAAAAAGGTAGTGTTGAAACGTACAGCACAAATAAATAATAATAATTGAAAAAAACAACCTTCTGCCTTTTAAAAATCCGTTTATATTCTCAGAGAGCTGTTGTTGGTAGGATTGCATGTGAAACAGGAATGGGTGATGTCTTCAGTGTCTCCAACAGTGTCACTGCAGATGTTTTTCCCAGTTTGCTGACAGAGTTCAGAAAAAAGGTAGAAAAAAAGTGGTGAGGCTCATGTCACGTAAGTTTGGACATCTGAAAAATAGATTTCTGGTCTAAATAAACTAGACTCCCTGTACATTCAGTACATAGAAAGGGAGACTTTCAGGGGATGATTTATTCTGCTTATTTCAAGAGGCATCATCTGTCTTGTGGAGGCAGCCTGGGCAACAAACAGCCGGAGTTCAGAGAGTGGTGTGGGAACCAAAGGACTGTGGTGTGGAGACAAGGCTGTAAATCCTGTACTGGAATGGTTTCATTTGACCACTTGGTTGAATTTTTAATTTTGCTTTTTCCTGCTTTGCCATTCCTGTCAGCCCTGGGGAGCAGGACTTGTAACAGTGAGGTGTGAAAAGTTGGATTTGATCATCTCAAAGGTGTTTTCCAACCTGAACAATCCCATCATTATCCTGCTGCATTCCAGTGCACACCTACAGCAACTGATCACAGCCCCCCACTCCTCTGGGAATATCCTGGGGGTATCTCTGGGAATATCCTGGATGGATATCTCTGGGAATATCCTGGGGGGTATTTCTGCAATATCCTGAAGGGTATTTATCTCTGGGAATATCCTGGAGGGTATTTCTGGGAATATCCTGGAGGGTATTTCTGGGAATATCCTGGAGATTATCTCTGGGAATATCCTGGAGGGTATCTCTGGGAATATGCTGGAGGATATCTCTGGGAATACCCTGTCCTGTACCCTGGGAGCAGAGAAATTCAGTTTTATGTGGGGTATTTACCCAGGCAGGGTCTGTGTGTTCCACCTGCTCTGTTTCCAGACTGAGGGAGGAGCTGCACCTGTGCCAAGCTTTCCCATCCCTCCTGCACCCAGAGCTGCTTTCCTGGCCCTGTTTTCCTGCTCTGTTTTCCTGATGAAAGATTCCTGTTCTTGGAATCTTCCTTTATCAGCAGCCCTGGCATCTGCCAGGTGATTTTCCTGCCTGCAGCTCCCTCTGTTAGCAGAGCTTCCAGCCTGAGCTCAGGTGTAGCCCTGGTTCCATGCCTGAGATGTTTTGGTTTGCTGAAATTCCTTTCCCAGGGAATTTTCTGTAAACAGGAGAAATGTTTTTGTAACTGTAGCTTTGTTATTCATTCCTTTCCCTAGGAGGGACTTCTCCTTGCTGTCCCTCTGCTCTGAGCAATGTGAGTGAAGAGGTTTGTCTTTGTGTCCCCAACCCAACTGGTCTGTGTAGAACAGTATAAAAGGGAGACACATCCCAGAAATCAAGGAGTCATTTTCAGCCTTCTGAAATCAGAGTCTGTGTTGTTGTAGTGTACAACAGCATCATTCAGGGAGGGAAAATGTGGTGCCATTTAAAGGAGTGGCTGTCCCTGAGCTGGCTGCAGTCTGTCTGTCTGTCCTTCCCACCTGTCCTGAGCAGTGCTCACACCAACACTGATGTTTGTCCTGGACCAGGCTGTGCTGCTTGCTATCCACAAATATCCCTCCTGCAGGTGTTGCTGTCGTGATGCCCTCCCATCTTTGTCCCTCTCTTCTACATGAACAGGCTGCAGTGAATTTTTGCTTTTTTTCCCCTCCAGAGAGCTAAATCCCAAGGCAGCCCTCTAGATTTTCTTTCCCCTCTCCTGAGCAGCAGTTCACTCAGGCATATGGCTCTCCCTCCTTCCTCACTGCTTGGACAGATGTTTTCCCTTGACTCAGTCCATTCCTAATCCGTGAGAGAAATGAGAACATTTGCATGATTTGTTAAGAAAAAAAGAATAAAACCAGTTTATTTTTGTTCTGGTGCAAACTCCTCCACGTTTGCCCTCCTTCATGCTGTGATTTTCATATCAAAACCAGTTAACACAACAAGACCAGAGGTTGATTCTGGTGTCAGCTGAACCCCAGTGAGCTCTGCAAGAACACAACAAGAAAGATTTCCCTCTGCTTGAAACAGGAAGGACAGCAAGCACTGCAGCAAGCAGAGGAGAGGATTCAAGGCAGAGATGAGACTTCTGTGCTTTAGTTTTTAAACAGTGGCCAAAGCACCTCCCTGCCTAATTATAATGACTGGTTTATAGGTTGATGTTTGAGAGATAAGGAGTTAGTAGTCATGAATGTCTGATTATGGCAGGCAGGAAATGCTGATGGTGTATTTAAACAATCAGGCTAAAACCTTTGAAATTATTTTCAAATAATTGGGCCATTTTAAGGTCAGCATTAGCTGTAACTCTTGAAGAATTCATTTTCTGCTCTATTCATCTGCTATCAGGAACAGAGGAATCCTGCTATATTTCCTGCTTATGTGAAAACACATTTTCTAACGGTGATGTTGCTTTTCTTTGCTCTTCGTCTCCTCATGTTTCCCTGACTGAGGCAGGAGGAGAAGGTGAATACTTGGGCAAACACAGGGAAGTCCCTAAGCCAGCAGAAGCTGAGTGTCTGTGCACATATGCAGGTTTTCCATTCCTGTTGTCTGTCTCTTCACAAGCAGAAATGAATGAGAGATGCTTCTCTAAAGCCTTCGTCCTTCCCTTCTCTCTGTAATTTCTTTAAATTAATGGTTACCACCAAGATCCCAACGTGACCCCCTTGTCTTTCCCACACATTCACACTCCCACCCTGACAGCTGAGGGAGCAGGGACGAGCACAGCCCCACTGAAAGCAGAATCAAAGAGATTTATTCAAGGGCTACCCAGATTTCCATGCAAGATGCTCCTCCCGTGGCAGTGGGCTGCTGGCTGACACTCAAGGTCATCTTCCCTGAGCCTCATTAAAGTTGTCTTCTGTAGTTAGGCTGAAAATGGGAGGTTGGTGCCTTCCTGAGCTGTCTGAGAGAAGAAAGGATGAGATTCATCTCTGCCTGCAGCTCTTTTCTGCCTGAGTGAAGTGCCCTGAGTGATATTGAGAGTGGCTGAATGCAGAGTGAGGGAGGCTGGCTGCAGTGGAGCCTGCACAGGAGATGCAAACTCTGCTGAATGAGCTCTCCAAATCTATTGAAACCCTTCTGGATTGCCAGGCTCATTGCTCAGAGTGACCCTGAGGAGACCCAAAGTGCTCTCAACGTGTTTGAGGGATGGGAAGTTGTTAAACATTTTCTAAGGGCTGCTGCTGTGACCTTCAGATCTGGCTTGGAACGAGAGCTTCTGTTGGTGTAGGACACGAAAAAAAGACTCCAAATATTTCAGAAGGCAAAGAGCACAGAAAAAAGGCTTTTATTGTCTAATTCTTACTACCTGTTGTAAGGTGTTCCCATCCAGACTGACCATGGTTGGTGAATAGGAACGACACCTCTCTGATCCCATGGGTTAAACCAGAGAAACAGCAAAACTCCACCTGGAGAAAGATTGTTCTGAGGAAGGAGAGTTGTTTGCCAAGATTGTTTTGAGAAGAAGCTTTCTGGAGAAATTTTTCCTTGGGAAGAAGTTAGCAGCTGCTAGCAGGCTAAAATCTCTCAGACCCAGAAATATCAGGCCCACAAGCCTCAGAGCAGAGTGAGATTTTATTTCATGTGTGGGCAGGAGGAGAAGCTGGTGTAGGGAGGATTTAGGTGGTCTGTGGCATTCATTTCTAAGTCAGCATTCCTTATCTCAAGGTTTGCACACAGATCCAGACTATGTCAGCCTTCTGTCAGGCTTTGAAAATTCTCTACAAATCCATTTCCCACAACCCCGGTGCTGGGTGAGCACGGGAGTATTTATTTAACTAATGAATAAATTATTGATTATTTAAATGAGAAGGAGGGGCCTGAGCGACTGCAGCCACCCCCTAATCAAAGCTGACAGCTCCATTGCCTCATAATTATGGACTGCCAGAGGCACTCTTTAGACCATCAGTGCTTTTGGGATAGTTTGCATCTAAATTAAAATTGAACTTCAAAGCAGTTTGATGGAGGAACATTGGTGTTTCCAAGGAGTTTCAGGAATGTCAAAGACACTCCCTGATTAGCATGATGCACTGTACCAGCTGGTTGTTACTGTAAAAAAGTAAAATAGAGAGCAGCATCCAGTGCTGGATAATCAGAAAGTGTATCCTGAATCCTATTAATTTTCTTTTGAATTATTTATGGGGGGGTTTGTTCCAGTCCTGCATCTCCTTTCAAATGTTTGTTTCGTAAAAAAAAAAATAAAAAAAAAAGGGGCAGAGGAAGAGATAGAAGTCTGGAAAATCTCCAAGGGTTAGCTCACCAGCAATCTGTTTAGATGTCCTCTTCTCGACTGAGACCTGCTCTGCCAAATATTTATGGCGATGTTTAACAAATAAATGTCACCCCCCTCCCCATTTACAGTAAAGCAGGAGATAGAACTGCTGTGAGGGGGGGTTACCTCTTCTCTAGCAGGAAGGGAAGAGAAACTCCACGAAAATATGTTATTTCCTGGGAAAAGCAGCTAAAGCACAGAACTGCAAGTGCAAACATCTGTCTGTCCACATTCCAGATGTTCTGCCCCGAGGCTTTTCTCTGGTCCCATCTCTAGACAGCAGCAGCAGCAGAGGGTTCCCAGCCTCGTGGTGTTTTCCCTTTCCCGAGGAGCTGTTTAAGCAACAGGCAGCTCCTGAGGAGTGGATCCTGGTCCTGCTGCTCCCCCAGCCCTGGGCAGGACAGTTCAGGTGTCCAAACCCACCTCAGGTGGCTCCCAGTGGAGTTTGCACTGTCTGAACAGCCCCGTGTGGATGCTGAATGTGAGAAGTCAGGCAGAGCAGCACAGAGTCTGTGGGAAACTGAGTCACACAGATTTCTCACACTGGCCTGGGATATCGTGGCCTGAGAAATTGTCAGGAGGAATTTAAACAGTCCTTGGAGAAAGTAAAACAACCCTTGCAGGTGTTGTTTGTCTTGCAACAAATGATGGAGGGGTGCTGTCCCTAACTGTGCAGTGATGGTGATGTGTTGGTTTGCTGTCCAAAGAAATTTTATTCCATCAGAACTGTCTATAAAAGAAGATTTCAAAGAGTAAAGATCGCTGTCACTGATAAGCCTGAGAGTCTGGGTGTTGTTTTCTCATCAGAGCCACACCCCTGTGTTTGTGTGCCTGCTCCTGCTCCCCAGCAGCTCCTGGGCTTTGATGGGAAGGATTCTGTGACAAAGATCCTTTTTTTGGGTTTTGTCATGCTTCACCCCCTCTGCTGGATCCACCCAGCCCTAAATCCTTCCAAAGATTTCATTTAACCTGTCAGCCCAACCCTGGGTGTCCAGCAGTGCCCACTCCTGCATTCTGCACAGGATTGCATTTAAATCACTGAGATCCATAGATTATATTCCCCCAACACCTTTACTCCTGGCTGAAAACACTGCCTAGATGGAGCACTTCTAGGGGCGATTTATAGGACTTTTAAAATTTTATTGAGTCTGATGGCTGTGGGAGAAAGAAATGCCAGTTGCACAATTCAGAGCTGTGCAGCTTGGCTCCTGTATTTCCAGTGCTGTCGATTGGTATCTGTGAGGCCTGTCAAGATTTTTCTCAGGATACTGAATCCATGTGGATGCCTCCACAGTTATCTGCCTGCCTATATTGTGCCAATCTGTGCAAGTGTGCTGCCTGCAGGATCCGTGTAAACAGCTTGTGCTGAGGAATTTGAAGCTTACTTTACCATTAGACCAGTTTTTTAGGAGATAACTTTCAGCAAAAGTATCTGAACTTTTCTGTTCTGATGGATTGATTCCCACCCTGACAACCTTTTCAAAAAAGGCAACGTTTCCTTCATAGTTTCATTATTTTTTGCTTTCTTGTTGTTGCTGACTTGGGGTGTTTGTGTTTATTCATGATAATTTATTCATTACTTCATTTGCAGATGGGGCAGACAGCTAATAGCATATAGGAACTCCTTCCAAAAATCCAAACCTGTTAAATGAAAGTCCCCTTCAGAACTGCACCATCCCTGTTTTCTAAGGCAGAGCCTTCATTCTCACTGAATTGCTTTGCAGAGGTTCTCAGGGAAAAAGGAGATGGCCAGAAAGAAATGTATCTTTCATGAAATGTTTTCTGAGGAAATATTTACTGTTTTACAAGAAAACATGGAATATTCACCAGGTATCATTTACAGTAATATATATAAAGCAAGATGGAGGATTTAGGGTGTAGGTCAGTTCTTCTTTTTCACCTTCTTCTTCATGGGTCTGGGTGGTGATTTGTAATTGGATAGAAAATTGTGGGCCACGGGTGGTTGGTTATTGGGTTAAAAGTAAAAATAATTTTGGTGTCATTTCACAATTGGACAATTTGTGCTTAAAAGACCTTGGAAAGGGTTAGAGGCAGAGCCATTTTTGACTTTGATATTTTGGACTCACAACTTGTGAGACTGTAACACAGATAAGAATTAATAAACATCTGAGTCCGAACACAAAAACTGCATTTCTCCAGTATTCAATCCCAGTTCTAACAGAAGAAAAGAGGATAAAATCCCACAGCAGGTCACTCAGGAACCAGCCCCTGTCCCCTCCTCTGACCCTGGCAGGCACCTCCCGGACAGACAGAAGTTGTTTCTCACCCAGTTCTGCTCATTCTCTCTCAGCTGACACAGATTCTGTGACCCAGTAGCACAGCAGAGCTTTATTCTCCACAATTCCACAGCGTTTCCTCCTGGTAGAGTCACCACCACAAATCACTGCTGGGGGAAGCTCTTTCTACCAAGAACTGACAAGTTATTAAAGAAAAGATGCTTGAAGACATTTAAACAGAAAGCTGGCATTCCCATTTACCTCCTGACAACACATCAGCTGCTCCCAGACACAGGGCAAGGCGAATTTTTTTGGAGCTTCTCTGCTTCACTGCAGGCACTCTCCTTCCTCCACCCCCTTTTCCCTCTTTCTCACTCACCACATGGAAATTCAGAACATTTCCCCAAAAATAGAGTTCGGGTCTGAAGGCTGGGGCTGTCTGTGCTGGTAGTTTGTAATTCTTGACACATTTTTGGTGGTTTCAAAGGGCACTGCTGGCCTGGGAGCAGCAGTGGGATCTGGGCAGCACCATCCCAGGGAGTTTCCTGCCTGGTGAAAAACATTCCAGGCTCTGAAATGAGGATTTAACAAAGTCTGTCCATCTGGGACTGGATCTTATCTTCTTCCCACTCTCACTTTGCCCTGATTTGCCTGCACTCCTCTCTGCCAGGACAGCTTTGAAAATCAGCCCTGCCTGAGGGGAAGGCAGAAATCATCATGTAGAAATTCCCATTCAGGATTGGTTTAACTGTGGTACATCCTCTTCACATCTGCTTTTTCCTCTTTGCTTTCTGCCTGGCCGGTCCAAGGGGAGCCCAACACAAAAACTGTGGCTGGAAAAGGTGTCCAGAGCACTCCTGGATGCAGTGGGGACACTTGGGATGTGCACAGATCCCCTCCCTTTGGGAACTCTCACTGAGTAAAACATCCCTCAATTAAATATTTCAGCCAATTGCAGCTTTTAAGAATTACTTGGGACTGTGCTTTTGATTTCTGTAGCAATTTATTTATTTATTTGTGCAGCACCTTCTTCAAGCAGAGGTCTGTATGTGCGCAGGAAAGGATACTATAGAAATTTCAATGATATTAGAAAGATTTTGATGATATAAACATTTCAATGATACAATAAAGATTTCAATATTATAAAGATTTCAATGATATTATAGCCATTTCAATGATATTATAAATATTTCAATGATATTATAAAGGTTTCAATTATATAAACATTTCAATGATATTATACAGATTTCAATGATACTGTAAACATTTCAGTGATATTATAAACACATTTACTCGTACAAGGAAGCACAGGAAAATCTTTGCTACCTCGAAAGCTGCAGGATGAACCAAACTCCCTCACTGTTAATTAACCACTTGTAACAGGATTTGCTGCCTTTTAGGGGAACATTTCTCCTAATTGAACCTGGATAAGTGACTTTTAGCCAGCCAGCACAGGATGAAATATCTCCCAGCAGTGTAACTCTGTTCCTGTTGGCATCCTCTGAGATTGAGTCCTGGGGAACATATGGAGTGCACGGAGTGAGAATGGATTCAGTGCTGCTCCCCGTGTCTGCTGGCTGGGAAGTAATTGCAGCAGGAAAAGAAGAAATCACCAACTTGTCCTGGCATGTTCCTCTGCCTGCTTGGATTTAGAAATGTAGGCAGCAAAGGCTTGGCAGGGAGTGAGTGCTGACTTCAGGCAGCTATTCCTGAATGAGATGTGCTGGTGACAACATCCTCTTGTGTCACTTGGCTACCGAGAGCTGCTGCGAATCCATTCCAAAACAATGAAAGAGCTGTGCTTCCCAGAAGCTCCAGAAGGAAAATCCAGAAGGATTTTCCTCATCCATGAAGGTTTTTTGCTGTTATGAAATGTCCTTTCCCTGGAGCAGGAGCTGGCACAGACACCTCTCCAAGGTGTGAGCAATAAATCAATGCTCCAGCCCTCTGCTCACTGAACAACCAGGCTCTGGGGGAGCAGGAGATGGATTCTCTCCCTCCACAGAAGCTGTAGGGAATGAGGGAGCTGTGCTGATCAGAGCTGGGAGTCCCTGAATGATTGATTTGAGAACATTTTGTCCTCAGAGTTCTCTGATCTTACTACTAAATGTACTAAATGCTAATGGGCACTAACACGCTGTCTGAAGGAAGGAGGCACTGGCAGCTTCACATCTCAGAGGAAAATGCAGACAGTTCCAGATTCTTTGGGGAAAGAGTGCTGTGGCTCCAGAGGAAAATGCAGGCAGTTCCAGATACTTTGGGGAAAGAGTGCTGGGCTCCCACTCAGGGAAGCCTTAGCTGGTAGAAGGTCTGAGATTTGGATGCTGGAAATCATCAAGAATCAGACTTTCAAGGTGAATTCAGTGAGGAAATGCAGGGAAGGAAAAAAAATGCAGGAAATGCAGGGAAGGAAAGAAAATGCAGGTGAATTCAGTAAGGAAATGCAGGTGGCTGGTACAAGAAGCTGTTTGTAGGATCAGTTTGGTGGTGGTGAAGTCAGGGCTGGGTCCCAAATCCCCTGTGGCTCTCTGAGCCAGCCCAGTGACAAGCTCTGTGCAGGGAGGATGCAGCTGGAAGTTTTGACAACCAGCTCAGCCCCAGGGTGTGTTGGTGCATGGCACAAAGGGGATGGAACCATGGGAGATGTTCCTTTGAGCCTTTATTGCAGCATCAGCCTCAGAACAGGGTTTGAGACTGTTGAAAGATGGCAACAGCTCACCTCTGGCCAGCAGCAGCCAAAGATCTCCCTGCTACAGGGAATTTTAGAAGTTTTCCAGCCAATAGCACATTGCTAAAGCTCACAGACAGTTGTTGTACCAGTCACTGACAGCACGCACACACCTGCTTCAAACAATGCTTGCTTGGATGCATCAACAATGCATAAAATTCCATCACTAAGCTTAAAACCTTCTACCATCTTGCCAAGCATGTTTTTCTGCAGTCTTAAGGTTTATCCTAGCCAAACCTAAAAACTCAAACTATTGTTTCACGTCCTTGCTTGCTGTACTATTGTAGCTTTTCCTACTTTCAAGCTCTGCAGTTGCAGCTAATTCCAAGTTCTTCTGCTCTTTCTCTTTCTGGGGGCTGCTTTCAGAGCTTTCTGAAAGCCTTCTTACCTTTAGTATTTCCCACACCAGGGGACAGCCAAAGCCTGGCAGTGGGATTCCCTGCAGCAGGCACACCCTGTCCCTGGGGAGTGGGACTGTCACCCTGTGACTGTTCTGGCTTCTTTTTCTCTTTTTCAAGGTCAGGATTAATACAAGGTCAGGGAAATGTAGGTTTTGTGTTCAGACTTGGAGGTTTATTGTTTCTTATCTATTTACAGACTCATGAGCTGTGAGCTCTAACTAGAAAGTTAGGAAATGGAGGTAAAGTGGATGCCTTTGACTCTTTCCAAGGATATTTAAACCCTAATCACCCAATAACAAGATGACACCTATATTATTTATATTTCTGACCCAATAATGACTACCCAAGGCCCACAATGTGGACCTTTTTCACCCTGTTACAGAAAAACCCCCAAACCCATGAAGAAGAAGGTGAAGAAGATGGACTTGGACAGCACCTGAAACCCTCCATCTTGACTCACATGTATTACTATACACTAAAATCTCAAACATAAGTTTTTCACCCTGTGAGATCACACAACACCATTCAAACCACAGCCCCACAACCCCAGTGCCATCACTCAATTTCAGGAGCCTGTTCCACCCCTCGAGTCACACATGGTGCTTGCTTGAGGGTCAGTGCCTTTTAACACAGAAATCCTGAAATTTTCAGCCTCCAGGGCTCCAGCATCACCCCAGCAGTGTCTGTGCTGTGCTGGGAGCACTGGGGATGAGCAGCTCAGAGTGGGCTGTGCAAACATCCAGGGTGAGAGATGGATCCCTGTGGGAGCAGCAGGCACTGCAGGTTCAGCTCATCCCATAATTCACCATCAGACACTTCTCCACTTCAACACCCCTTGGATCTGAAAGGCAGAAGAAAGAAATGAGCAGCAGGAAGGGGGAGCAGAGCCTTTCCTTTGAGCAGGGAAATTATTCTTCAAATGTCTTTGTTGACAGCTGGCGTGGCACAAAATAAACACAGGTCTATTTGCAAGTAAGCAGGAATTACCATAAACAGCAGCTGCTGTAGTACCAGAAAACATGTAGCAATAAAGGGGTTTTTCCCTGCCTTCAGGAACAAAGGTAGGTAAAAAGCCTGCATGAAATAATGAGTTAGTTACCCACCTGCTAAGGGTCTGAGCACCAACAAAATGAAGGAAATATTTGTTGAAGACATAAGTCATTTTTTTGAATGAGGCTTTCTGGTGGAAACTGAACCTTTCCTTCTGACTCTTCATAAGCTCCTGTGCAGTATCAAAAATATCCTCTTTCTCAGCTCTTCTCTCTCTCAGATCAGGGGATTTCCTACACTTCCCTCCTCAATAGCCTTCTTGCTGCATCAGGTACTAATTTCACATTTTTCTGAGGTTGTTTGGATGTGATTTCCCTCTTCCCCAGCTGCACAGAGCAGAAAGGGAAATCAAACCATCGGGACACAGGACTGTATTTATGACCAGATCACATCCTGCAGGATAAGTTTATGGTCTTTTGTCTCTCTTTCTTTCCCTGGTAAAAGCCAGTTAGGAGCAGACTCCACAGCATTGTCATATTTTAATAAAAACTAATGACCCAAACACAGTGTGGTGCAGAGACGAGAGGAGAAGCAATTTCATGTGCATCATTTTAGATTGATGATGCTGGGATTTATGGCTTAATCTGCTGCCCAGGGAAGGTGCCTTACCTGTCCAATTAACCTGCCATGGAAGTGGTGCCTCTGCAGGTGCTTGTGCAGCCACTTTGCTGGGCTGGCTCTGCACTTCAGCCTCGGGAGCCACATCTGGTGGGCATTGCTTTGGAATGGCAGCTCTTTGTCTCTGGAGTTCTCTGCAAACAGGATTTTGGGGGTGTTTTTTTTGTTAAATATGACCACACGGAATAGCCCTCTCTAGAGTTTACACTGGGATTTACATCCACAAAAAGTCACTGGAGCACAAGGCTCGGCTGACAGGGAATGGATTTCTGTGTTTCCACAGCAGGTTTGGTTCAGGGCCAGGTCTTTCTGCAGATTATTCACTTGGTTCCTTGAGTTGGTAAAATTAGTTGAGCAAAGCATCACTTCCACTCCATCAGGACCTGCGTGGATAAATCTGACCCCTGAGGAAAGGATGAGGGGGCTGTGATGAGTTCTGGCCATGGAAAAAATCAGTGTTAATGCAGGATGGGAGAATTCAGGAGTTTCTTGTTTAAGGTCCCACCTTCTTCTCATTTTTCCCTTTCTCACTATGCCAAAGTTTAAAACCAGGGTTTGTTTTGGATTCTTTTTGTGTCAGTAGACACTTGCTTTAGCTGATAAAGGGTTTTGGACAATGTTTTGTATGGGAGGACTCCTGTGGCCTGTGTGGAATGTTTGTGAAGCAACACATTTTTCATTTGATCACAGTTCTGTAGTATTTCCTCTGTTTCCACTGTCAGCTGCTGCTTTCAAGGTAACCATATTTCAAAAGTGTGGTGTCATTTTGGTGAAATACTTTGGAAGCTTCTGAAGTAAAAAAACACACATAAATTCTCTACAGCAGGTTTCTTTAACGAGCAGAGAGAATCAGATCTCACAATTTGCATACAGATTGGGCCAAGTTTTCTTCAATGCCACTTATTAAAAACACATTTCTGTTTGGCTGTGGGCTATTCTGAAGGCGTTAAAAATCCTGTTATTTACATTATTGATGGAGACATCAGCATCCAACCACGGAGAGCACAGGAATTTTATTGTGATACCATTCACAAAGGGGGTTTTGTTTTGGGGGGTTTTTTTTAGTTTTATTTTTGATTTCTTTTTCTTTCTGAGAGCATTTCATCCACTATATCTGTCTGCTGCTTATCTTTATATCTGCAAGTGTTTGGGCATGTGAGCCTGTTTATATGCAGAAAGACACACAGCATCCTTATTCCCTGGCTACAGAATAAACTAAAATATGTGAAGCCTTTACACCCCCAAAGTAGACCTCATTGTGCTCAAATGCTGTTTTATTTTAGGGGAGATCATAAACTAAACAAACTAAATAAATAAACTAAATAAATTAAAGAAATAAACTAAAATATGTGAAGTCTTTACACTCCCAAAGCAAACCTCATTGTGGTCAAGTGCTGTTTTATTTAGGGGAGATAATTTTAATATCTCTCTCCTTATCCTGTTTCAGACTCTGATTCTTTCACCTCCTTCAAACCCTCACCCCTGAGGAGTTGAGTGCAATCCCCATGGAACTGCTCCTAGTGTAAAATCATTTCCACAGGAGCAGGAGCATCTCTGGTCTCCTTGACTTGACAGTGCCAACAGCAGCTGAACAAGATCTGATCAAATCTCCAGTCAAAATGGGGAACATTTGCATTTTCTGTGTCTCTTTTCTATCAGATATCAATCTGATACCAGATTTAAGTTCAGACTGAAAATAGAAGAGTGAAGATCCTGCCAGATTAAGGTGTTCTCACTCTACAGAAGAGAAAAAATATTCTAGGTAGGGAAATATGTCAAGGTGTGGGAAGGGGAGCAAGAGAACAAGACCAAACCTGAATTCACTGAAGGTGCTGAAGATTTTTCTTTTGATTTCAGTAAACTATAACTGTTATAAAAACAAAATCCATAAACCAGAAATTCTCTATACTTCCAATATCTTTTTCTGCAGAGGACACTACAGAAATGCTAGAATTCCACACAGACCAGAATATTCCTTAAAACCTCTATTTGAAACAACTTTCAGCTGAAATAGGATTACTCAAAATTTTCAGATGGCAAGATCAATTCCTCTAATCTAAAGGCTCTGCTTAAAAATCCACAATTTTTAAATTTCACAGGGATTCTGCCATCCATCATTGTCCCCTCTGGTGTCACAGCCAGGCTTGCCAGGGAGAGCAGCAGCAGTGTCTGGGGAATTCCTGCTGTGCCCTGGAGGAAATATTTGAACAATGAGCACTTCCCAAACAAAGAGCTCTTCTGGCCTCACCACAGGCACCGGCTCTGCTGATATATTGTTAATTTTAGGCACTATCTGGCTGAATAACCACTTTTCTGCTCTCAGTACCTGGTCACCAGGAAGATGTTACCTCGTGCAGAAATGCTGCTTTCCTTCTCTGGCTCTTCAAGGAGCCCAGACTTAGGTTTCCCTCAGAAATAGAAAAAACAATATATCTTATGCAAAATTAAAAATTATTACATCTACAAGAGTCACTTTTCTGGTAGATGAATATCCATATTTCCTTTTCACACTGAGCATGTAGATCAGCTTTAACTTTCCTCAGACTCTTACACGGAGCTGCAGTGTCTGTTTAGACTCTTATTTGTATTTATTGTCCAGGGGCAGTGAACATTCATCATTTGTCTCCTGTGGCTCGTGGCAGGCACTTAAGAGTGTGAGGAATGTTTTGGATAGTCACTGAGAGGTGCTGCACAGAATTCATTCCACTGTGGGACTTTAAAAACATTTCCCTTTGTGCAAACCTCCCTCCCACAGCCCAGGGAGGGATTTGGCACCTGAACGTTCCCAGTTCTTGTGTTCAGAAGAAACTTCGAGGAGGAAAATCAAACCACGTTGATGTTGTTGGGAAAACTTCCTTTTCTTTAACGTTCTGTGTTTGTGCCTGGACCTCTCCCACTAATCAGCTTTTAATGGCTTTTCCCACTGCTACCAGAGCAGCCCATTCTTTGCATGCTGCCTTTGTTTTCGGGAATAAAATCAATTAAACTCCTTGTTCCTCTGACCCCATCTTAACTAAGGCTTAGCACAACAACTGGAGCACATTTTGGTCTTTGTTCTTTATAATTTTGGTCCTGCAGGCATTGCAGGTGTCAGTGCAAGGATGGATTTCAGTGTACACGATGTGTGTGTGTATTTAAAGCCTGCACTGATCTAATTATTACACTCACACGCTTCACTTTTGCAAAAAAACAATTTAATGAGCCCGTGACACCTTTCAACAGCCTTCTCGAATATTTTGGTTTGGTGAATATTCCAATGGACAAAGTGATAAATTTATGGCAGGCAATTTTGAAGATTTTCACAGACTTAAAATATCGAGCTGTTGGAAAGATGCTTCCAGAACACAACACTAAACTTCTGTTGCTAGTTGAAATACTTTGTTTCCAAATTAACTTCAAGAAAGTTCAGCGTTTCAAATTAAAGTTTTTAGAAGACAAGCTTTTGTAGCAAGACGATTTTTTTTTTTTTTGTCCTGTCAAAACTGCTTCAACTTATTTTGGGCCACCTTTAGAGAAAACATTCTTCAATTACCAAAGTTGGTGGTTTGATCACTTCATTGCTGGAGAGGAAATCAGCACTGCCCTTTTCGTTCTGTTTGAAATTTGCTTTTGACTTTAAGCAGGTTATGGGACCTAACTGATCAGCTCCTGCAATCTCTTGCTGCTAATTGCCTCGATGGGAGGTGATAAAGGGAATCAGAGCACCTCCTGTGGTGTCACAGGAGACATTTTGTACCAGAGGTTCCCCCTTCTCATCAAATCTGTGCTTCTAAAATAACTCCTGAGAGCGACCAGGAGAAGAAATTCCAGCTCCTGGAATTCTTGCAGAGCCTCACAGTCTCCTCAGCACCCTCTGCTACCAGCAAGAGATTTCTTGCTCTGGCCCAGAGGAAGATTTTCTGCTCTGGCCAGGTGCAGGAAGAGCCTTTGTCTCTTCTGCAGGCTGCAGAGATGAAAGGGGAGCCAAGAAAATGAAGAGGAATATTGCTAATGGTATTTAGTGCAGCCTGGAAATCGAAAACAAGGACAAATAATTCTGGGGCTGCAAGAGAAGTGGTGCTTTAACACTTGTAGGCATGGCCATGGAGCTGGAAATGAAAGGTTTGTGATTTGGAAGATGGAGGATGTCTCAGCAGTTCCAGAAGTGATGGAGCAGTGCTGAGCAGATCCTGCTCTGCCAGCTCAGAAGAGCTGATGGAATTACCTTTAAATCCTTTGCATCCTCCCATGATACTCAAATCCTGCTTGCCCTTCCATAGGGGATGACACTGTTGACAGAAATGGGACTTTCCTGCCAAATTTCACAACCTCTTCTCCTTTTTCTGGGTATTTCTGCCTTCCCACCCTCACTCACATCACAAGGCCATCAAAGGGATCAGATCACTTGTTATTCACACCTTTGACTCAAAGCTTCACTATACAGCATAAATCTTTTTGTTTCCCTTAATTAACCTTAAACATTTCAAGCCTGTTTCTCTCTGAAGTCCCTGGGAATGAAGTGACAGCCGTAATGGGGCTATTCTGGATTCTGATCGTTATATTCCTCTAAAAATAAAAGCTCCATATGAGATTCATTCCGAATTGTGCACCTGGGGAAACTCTGATTACTGCCTGAGGTATTCAAGGCTATTAAAATATTCACAAGTGCCTCTGCAGCCGGGGAGGAGTTCAGCTCCTCGAGGGCTGAGAGCAATCAGTGTGGTGGCTCTGCTGCCAGGGCACAGGCCTGGCTTGCTTAGGAGGGCGGTGTGGCTTAAGTGGTGAGGCAGATCCCAAATCTAGAAGTTCCTTTGTCAGGCATTTCAGGTCGGGAACTTCTCCTTGTCCTGAAAAAGAAACATTTTGGCCACTGGAGCACCTTGGGGAAGAGCTGCCTTGATCAAGGAACACTTTTGGTGATGCAGGAGATTTTACCTGTTCTAGAATTTCTGGGTTTGGCCTCGCTGGGAGCCCCTAGATCACTGTGCTAAAAGAAATCTGATTTTCCCCCAGGATTTTTTTTTTTGCCAGTCTCTTTGGAGCTCTGTGTTTACAAAGATTTCTGCAAATCCACTGGAAGTGTCGTCCCTTCCATGAAAATGCCAATTCCTGCTCGTGCCTGGGAGCATTTTCCTCCTCAGCTCCTTTCTCTTATCCAGCAGCAGCACAAAGCCAGGAGGATCAGGAGCACTTTTATATTTACTCCTTTCAAGTGGAAGCTACAAAAAAAGGGCAGTGAATAAATATTTGTTGTCTCCCTTTCAATAGGACTAAAAGCCACGTCAATACACTAAAATAAAACTGTGATGTGACTGAAAAAGGCAGGAATCCACCTTGGGAGGAGAGGCAAAGGATGGGTCCAAAGGCAAATAAAACTGTCCGGAGGAAAATAAGGCATTCAGAGGGCAACTGTGGGTTGTAACTGTTTGTGTATCTGTCAGAAATTGAAGTTAATTCAGGTTCACACTGCACTGGATTATTGTTTGCCTTCAGTTAAGTTAATACTCAGTGTTTACTACTTGGCCTTGTATATCTCAAGCTCTTTTAATACAGTTTAAAAACTTAAGGAAGTCCAAGGTGTCACCATTTTCACATATTGAACCATAACAGTGACAAAGAAGGAAAAATTATTTATTTAAGTCCCTTCTCCTTCTCTCATTTAGGCACTAGAGAGAACTAGAAAAACTATTAAAATGCAATAAAGTTCAAGCAGAAAAACAAACTAAAGAGCTGAAACGTAATTATCTCTTCCTGCAAATGATGCACAAGCAGCATGTAAAGCTACCAAACAAATGATTCGAGTAATTTGATGGTGTGTGAGGACACTGAGGAGATTTAGAGACAGGACCAAAGCACACTCAGATGAACCAGCACCGACAACATTGACATTAAACTCAACAAAGGGTTTGTTGTGAAGAGTAGTCCTGATATTCTCCGGGGTTTAAACGATCATTTTTAACCTGCCTTAATTAAATATTAGCAACGTGTGTGCTTTGTACTTCGGGGCTAACAAATCTGAGTTTTGAAAAGCTGGTGCTTAAAATGGCTTTTCATGCACAACGAGCAAAGGAGCCCATCGTTCTCAGCTAATTACCACTGATGTGGGCTAACCCTGCACTGCTGCTGGGAGGAGAATAAATTGTCTGAGCAGCTTCCATCCTTTCTTCCGAAGATATCTTTTTCTTTCCACTGACTGCTCACCTTTTCAGCCTAAATATTTATTGGTTTGGGTAGGGCGGTGATTTATTTCTATTTGTTTTTAATTTCCTTGTGCAGTGTTTCAAACGGCAGCACCAGCCACGAACGGATTGCTGGTAAATTACGTCGAGGTGCCACATTGCTCTTGAGTGCATGTTTTTGATGAGGTTATTAAAACTTCGACAATACAAATTACCATAGCAACCAAAAACATAAATTCACAGCCTGTTCCGACCTCTGGAGTATGGAAATAGTTCAGAGCACTCAAACACAGCTCGTGTGCCTTGGCTCACACTTCCTCACTGTCCTGAAACTCATTTCTCCTCCATCTCTCAACCAGGCCAAAGTTGTGATTTTGTTCTTTTTATTTTTATGGGTGTTCATCCTGGTTTAGGGCAAATTTGGGAGGAAATTTGACAGGAGTGTTTGATCCAGCTCTAGTCCTTGCAGGTGCTTTTCCCTGTGAGCTTTTGGGGATAATTTGAGCGTCACCCTTCAGCCAAAAGCAGAGAAACAAGATGTGGGAGCAGGTCTGTCTCTGCTGGTGATGATGGAGTGGGGCTTTGGGTTTGGTTCCCATCTCTGGCCTCATAAAACAACTTCTGATCTTTGCTTTTGTGTTTTGAGAGCTCTGGTTTTGGAAATGGCTCTGCAGTGTGAGGTGCTGTGAAAATGCTGTAAATCCTTCTTGCTTCATGAGCAGGTGTTGGTTAGGAAGTCTCAGCACAGAGCTGGAACGCAGGGATGGAAAAGCTGGAGGTAGAACCAGGGCTGGGAGAACTTCTTCCATTTCCCCCTGATGCTGTTTTACACCACAACCACACAGACTCTGAGATTCAGAAGGCTGAAAATTACTCCTTTGTTTTTGGGATGTGTCTCCCTTTTATACTGTTCTACACAGACCAGTTGGATTGGGGACACAAAGACAAACCTCTTCACTCACATTGCTCAGAGCAGAGGGACAGCAAGGAGAAGTCCCTCCTAGGGAAAGGAATGAATAACCAAGATACAGTTACAAAAACATTTCTCCTGTTTACAGAAAATTCCCTGGGAAAAGAATTTTAGCAAACCAAAACACCTCAGGCACCAAACCAGGGCTACATCCCCCCACATTTTTCACAGCAGTTATTTGACCCCTAAAAATTCCAGCCAGCATTTGGTGACTGCAGATGATCCCACTGGAGTGTGAAGGGTGAGGTTGAAGTTTTTCTCCTCTCTGTGCCCAGGTGACCTTGCAGTGTATTTGGTGTGGCTGGGCAGTGCAGAATGCTCTGGCTGGGCCAGGTAAAGGATGTGTCTGGAGGAGCAGGGAGGGCAGGGCACAGAGCTCTGGGGGTTTGGGATTGTTCTGGTTATTGATGCAGTTAATTCCAATTTCCCTGGAGTCAATAGCACAGAAGTAAGAAGAAGTGATCTGGATGAAATCCTCCCAGGACCAGCCAAGCAGTGGGCATTATTTTACATCTCTGTGCTTTATGGGGCAGTTCTGCACTCCAGGGTTTATTGGGGCCGTGTGGGTTATTAAGGTAACCCTGCTAATGCTCCTGGCTGCTGTTCCTGCTGTGCAATCATGCTGCAGATAGTGGATTTAATCTGAATTTAACCTGTTCCCACTTCCCCCAGCCCTCTCTTTCTGCCCTGGTGGTTATCCCACAACTCTGGAATCTGCTGGGGTGTGATCCCCCATGGAAACCCCGAGGTGTTTGACACTGCAGGGGTTGGAATTCTCATCTTTCCACCTGCTGGAAATGAACACTGTCCCTTGGGCAGACAAGGACATCCAAACTGCAGCAGGTAACGAGTTTTGACTCAGCTTTGATCAAAATGGACATCACAGATCCCCTCTATGATTTGATTTAGTGAGATATATATACAAAATAACCAACAGTGGTGTCTTACACATCTCCTGGCTCAATCATAAAACACACACACAAAAAAAAAAAGAATCAGGATTCCACAGCAAAGCACATTCCTTAGAACCTGAATAATCTGTTTTTATATGGAGCACATAATCAGATTTATGTTATGGAAAAAAGGGCTAATCTTAAACATTTTATACAATTTAAAAATTTAAGTAGTTTAAAACTGTTTATTTCTTTATTAATAGGCTGCAATTCAGCTTCAGAACAAATAGAAATCCTCATCTGCAGGAACTACAGAGTGGCAGATTCTGTGCTCCAGCTCGTTTGCTTTATTCCTTTGCCTAAATACCAGCAAACAACAGAACAAGCCTCCACTTGCTGGAGGCTGAGGGAAAAACCTCCTGACACGGAGGATCTACCTGTAGTCAGACCTGGGGATGTGCTTTACAATTCTCATCATTACAAAACTCCCAAATTCCTATTTTCTCAGCACTTCCACTTCCCCTCAGTGGGGAATCAGTACAATTTTATTCTGTAAAGAAAGTCACTCTTGTCATAGCTGGAGTTGAACCCCGAGATTATTATTTTTAATCACAGTAAATGATCCAACTTGCCCTTTCCTTGATTTCCTCTGCAAGTTTGAAAGAAGTGCCACATTCCATTTCTTCTCCTCACTCACAACAACCAGCAAGAATATCCCCTCTCCTGCAATGCTGGGGGAGAAAAAGTGACTTTTCAGCCAAAATCCCAACTATTCTATTAACAAAATTCAAAAAAAAATATAAATTCTGTTTGTGCCAGACTTGTCACAAGTTGTTGTGCCAGAGAAGGAAATGCTGTTATTCCTTCTCCTGCATCAAGGAACTGAGGCACTGCCCCACCAAAACAACCAAAATTCTGCACTCAGGGGTTCCAGAGGACTGAAGTGAACCTTGTCGTGGCTGTAAGGAATGGAAAGTGGGACATATAAAGCCACAAAAAGGATATTTTTTTCTTTTAAGAAGTGTGGGAGGAACTCGAGAAAGTGCAGAGCAGCAGCTCTGACTTTTCTCCTGGATGAAATGGTAGAAAACTGTAATAAACAGACTTGACAGACACCCAGATAAATATCCTGGGAAAGAGACAACATTGTTTTTGCAGAGGGAAGTCATATTTCACAAAGCCATTAGGGTTTTTGGATAGAATCAATAAATATGTGAAGGGTGATCTGGTTTGTGCTGCATTAGATGGATTTCCAAAAATCCTCCAGGTAAGATCCATCAGAAAAACTTTTGAAATAACTCAGCTGCCATGGGCTGAGAGAAAGGCTTTTGCTGGGGACTAACTGCTTGAAGAAATGGGAAACAAAGGATTTGCTTTTAGTGTTTTGTAGTGTTTTAATGTCTTATCCATACTTAGATTCCTCCCATCCTAAATTCCACTGGGTGAGGAAGGGGCACAGAGGGAAAGAGGGGAAAAGGGACAGGATTGGCTCACTGGTGCCAAAACAGGACTTATGACACCAGGCTGTCATCAGTGCTAGAGAATAAAGTGCTTGTTCTGATTCAAACTTTAAAATACATAAATCTCTCTCTCTCTCTTTATATATATAAATATATATATATATGTTTGGCATCCAGTTCCTGAAGGATGAAATCCTGAAATCCTGAGGATTTCATGAGCTCTGTGTTACCCACCCACAAATGCAGCCAGGCCAGTCCTTCTGCTTGCCCACTCTGAGGTTATGGAACTCTGGGGGAAGAAATGGAGCATTTATGGCAAAATTTTCAACCTGTTTACAGTTTTTGGATGAGTGTCAGTTAGAGGCAGGAGGCTGGAAACAGCAGGGATTATCTTGCATTTATAAAGTATGTGCTGTTCCAAAGGATTCCCAAGCATGTTATAAAACTAAATGGGATTTTCAAGAGCAAGTTTTTAGATAAGAATAAAATCTGCTGGGGAGGGAACAAATCAGATGAAGAAAATCTATTGACCCATTCTTCAAAATACGTGCAGGCAGCAGTAGGATTATTTCTCCCTCTGCTGATAAAGACATTTGCCACCCTCATTTTGCAGTTTCCATCAGAAGATTTTAAAACACTTGGAAGAGGTGGATGGCATCTCCCTGTTCTTGTGGAAAAGGAAACTGAGGCAGGGGGGTTTTGCCAAGGTTATGTTGGAAATCACTGTAGAGGCAGAAGGAATATCCTGATTTTCCCAGGCCCTCATCGGATCTTCACCTCCTGTGGGTCTGGCCTTTAGGGTAATGGAGGCCAGATTTAATTTTGTATAAAAATTAAATCTCTTCTATAAATTAAATAAATTTATATTAAATTTTATATAAATTTATATAAATTCATGTGCCCAGGAATGAATGGAGATGGGGCACTGGAGGCCCCTGAATGAGTGCAGAGTGTGATCCCCATTTCAGTGTGGGATAGATCCCATTTGTTTTACCTCTGGAGCAACAACTGGTGATGAGTGGGATGAGTGCAGCAGTGGGTGGTTTTTGCTGTCCCTCCAGCAGGATTCCCCCACGACTGGACACCCCCAGAGGGATCAGTTACTGATCCAAACGCTGCTCCAGGGTGGAATTTGCTGTTCCAGCTGCTCAGGGTGAGGCAGCTGAACCCATCCAGCCCTGGCTCAGTGGGAGCAGGAGCTGTCACTGTGAGGGAGTGCTGTCCTTCTCTGGAGGGGAAGCTTTTAGAAACAGAGACTATTGTGCAGGAAACAAAAGAGATTGTTTCCATAGCTACTCAGGTTCCATCAGGAAATTGCTCCTGGGAGTTACTGGAAATCAGAGGGTTTGTCCTCCCCGCAGCCCTTGGATCCTGTACATAAACTCTGCTTTTGAGACCATGCATTAGAAAAAATGAGATGCTTTTGTTTGCAAATCTCAAGTTTTCTGGGAAGCAAGAGTGTGTGGCTGAAAGCAAAGTGAAGGATGCTCAAGATAGGGCAGTTCTGCTTGAAAATTTAAATTGCTTCTCGGCAGCTCAGCTTTGTTTCACAGAAATTCTCTTTCACCAGCAAGATTTTCACCTGTACTGTGGCCAGCAGGATCTCAGCAGCACCTGCACTGACAACAGCAGGAAAATCAGTTATTCTTGTGGCAATGCATAAAAACTGTGACAAAGTCCAAGACATTATGGCAATCTAACTATGAAATGTATTAAGCAGTGTTTCAATAGATCAGTACCAGTGGGGACTTTGTACTTTTGGGGGAGGATTTGATCCCCCTTTTTTCCTGAAAAAGAGCCTTCTCTTCCTGGCACGATGCTCCCCTTGGGAATGCTTACACTGAATTTTGAGGCACTGAATATGCTCAGAGATAAAATAATAACTGATTACACACAGTGCATTTTTATTAACACTGCAGTAATGCAGGTCACCTTCAAAACCCAGATTTTCCTTTTAGGAAACGGGGAGAACGGCAGCTGAGCCAGGATTGGAGGCAAATCTTTATCTGAAATGCTTACTGCCTGTTTTGTTTTCAGAAAATAATATGCTGGAATAAGTCTCCTTTTAATGACGCTGGAGGGAGGTTGGAGGTTTCCAGATAAGAGGGAGAAGTTGGCATGCAATTTTCCAGCAGGATTTGGGAATTATTCCTAGTTCCATATAATCCTTGATCTCCTTTGTAAAGTGCTGGGGCTGATACTGTTAGCCCTATTTTACAGATAATGAGAAAGTGGCATGGGGACTTAATAACTTGCCCAAGAAGTTCAGTCAAATTAATTGATAACAAAAATATCAAAACAGCAAGTGGATTCAGCCCCCACAACTTGGAGCAGTGAAGTTTCCAAAGCCTCGTTTCATTTTGATGAGAAACTGCATCCATTTTTACAATTGCTGCAAAGGATTTATGGTAAGCATGCCTTCCCCTCCATTTCTGTCTTCCTGCCTTGTGAGGGACACAGATTCCTGGGTTTGTTTGCCTTTTTGCTGCTTTTGTGGTTGTTTGGTTGTATTTTGTGTCCCAAGAGCAGCTGCATGCACAGGAAATACACAAAATTTGGGGAAATCCAGCAGCACAGAAGTGCCCACCCTTCCCCTGCCCTGTACCCTGATCCTTGGCATGACTGCCTCAGAAATGGCTGTGCAACCAATTAATAATAAATTATTGATATTGGCAGCTGCTGTGCAGTTTTCCCCAGCTGTTACTCACACTTAGACAGTCATCTGTCTTCAATTCTGTTCTGATTTACGTAAGTTCATCCTAAAAGCAGACTAAGATATTTTTCCACATCCTTTTGGTTTGAGTATGGGGAGTTCACTTCCAGCCTGTGACAAACTGATGTTTCTCTGCCTCCTCGAATGCCTTAGTGTTAAACTCCAGCTTAAAATTCCATGTTAACCCTCTGTGAAATACTTACAAAATCAGCCTAAATACTTGAAACTTTTGCAGCCAAAGCTGGGGTTTAATTTTCTGAGCTGAGCTCTCGTGGTTGCCCCTTGTCAGCCTGGAGGTGATCTCCAGGGGTGGCCCCTGCAGAGACATTTCAGGATGGGATGGATTTTATCCCAATCTGCATCATCCCCTCTGACTCCTGCCTCAGTGCTAATGTACAGGTGATGGCTCATTCCAGAGCACAGATTCTGATTTTATTTTAAAAAATAAAATAAAATAAAATATTTTTACCCTGTCAGTTTTAAAATTGTCCAAACCCTCCAGAAAAATGAAGAGCAGATGAAAGTGCTGCTGGGCCTTTAGGATGGGGCAGCCCTGCTTTTGACTTCCTGCCATTCTGATTTTCTCCACTGGTAATTGCAAGAAGCACTTGAGTTATACTTTTCCCACTTCTTCAGTTCCAAGAGCTTTGATTTTCTCCTTCAGAACAGAACTATTTGTCTCCACTTGCATGTAGATTATTTGAGCCTCCATCCCCAAGATGTGGGTGTCAGTTTTGCTCTCCACTTGGGTTTTTTTGTGCTCTCATTCCCTGGGAAGTAGTAGGATCATTTCTTTTGGAGCTGAGCACACTTCCTTCTGCAGGAATCCTGCCCAGGACTTGTTCCCCAGCAGATAAAAAACCTTCCTTAACTCATTTTTTTCCAGCACACCTGCTTGCCATTTGCCTGTTTTTTCTGTCCTTGCATGGGATTCCTTTTGCCCCACTGTATTTTCTTTTGCTCCCAGCTGGGATTACTCTACTGGGATTGCTACACTTCATTAAATCTGGGATCTCCTGCTCTCCACAGGGACCTCTGTGAATAAAAACAGTGCTGCAGAATGTGAGAGGCTGCTCAAGCTCCCTGAATCCTGGGATAACATCAGGAAAAATTCAATAGATTCATTCTCCAACACCTTCACACAAAATAAAAACGCTCAACCCCCAGATTACACAGCCAGACTGTTACAAAACTCAACTCAAACTGAACATTAGCCACTGTGTGCTCCTCACACACACAAAAAAAAAAAATTCTCAATTTTGGTGGAGATGAAAGTTGTAATTATTTTAAGACAACACACAGCATTAGTGTGTGATGAACTACAACATTTACAAACCCTGAGTCTCCTGACAGTTGGCAGCAAGGGTGGATTTTGATTAAGTAGGCCAAGAACACTGGAAAAAGGAGAAATTCTGTTGAGCCTCTGTATTTATCTCTCCTGCAGACAGAGGGGTGGGCGAGCAGCTGCCTCCACAGATGAGTGCAGTGCTGCACAAATGGATTAAAGGAGTCCAGGGTTTGCTTTGCTGTTGTTCAGGGTGAAAAAACAGAGCAAGGAGGAAGCTGAGAGAGAGGAAATATTACCAGCCACCTGCAGATTCAGGTTTTATTTGTTCAGCAGGGAAGTGTCCAGTCCCTCTTCCCTCTGTGGTTAACTGAGAATGTGGGTTTGTAAAAAGCTAAAAAAGATGTTGAGAAAACTCAGCTTTGTTACCCCCCATCAAATACCACACCAGTATTTCATGTACAACTGGAATTCTTTGATCAACTTGTTCCTGCTCAAGTGCCATTTTTTTGTAAGGAGAACTGAAGGAATTGTGAAAAGTTTAAGGTATTCCATTAAAATGTTTGCACATCCATGAATTTATCACATGGGTGCAAGTAAAAATCCATGAGAAAATTTGCTGAGCTTCCACCTGCCCAGCTGATGACTTAGGATATCCAAACCTTTTTTTTCCAGGAGGATTCACCTCATCCTTCACCCCTTGAACAGTCAAGACCACGGGATGGTCCTCAGGGCTTGACCTCAATTCCAATCCAGTTGGAGAGGGTTTTGGAAACTGTTCTATTGCTTTATTAAATTGTTCCTTTGTTTCCTGGTAATTGTCCCTTTGTTTCCAAGGTAAACTTGAGAAGGCAAAATAAAATTTACACGTGGTAAGGTTACAAAAGGAAGATTTTGAGGAATGAATGAATGAATGAATGAATGAATGAATGAATATACCCAGTGCCTTGTGTAATGTGAAACCCATATTCTCATCTGACAAAGTAAAAGATCTGCTTGGAAATGCTCAGGTTTGAGAGGTTTTTCATTCCTAAACATGATCCTGGACCTGTAGGATGTAGAGATGGTCTTAAGTCTCACAAGTGGCATTGCAAGTGTAATAAAGAGTCTGAATTTTATTGCTAAAATTCCCTAAATAATGGCCATTCCTAGATGAAGATGATTTCACAGGCAGAGATGTTCTCAGTATGAGCTGTGGGGGAAGCTTGCAGAGATTTTAATCAGTGAAGCCAAATTTCTGGAGAGAATTCAATCTACTCTTCCCTGTTGGGACCCTGAAGTTTCTGAAGCCAGTGCTGACAGTAACTGACACAGCCAAATGCAGCAGCAACGCTCGAGGATGATTTTATCAACCCTGAAAACAGCCTTGGTGATTTGAGTTTTAATCCAGCTTTCCAATGCAGTCTCCTTGCTAACTAAATGTTCCATCTGGCTTGGCTGGTGTTTATCCAAGTGTTCTGAGTTTTTTGACCTGTCAGTGCAGATGTGGGCTGCACACTTAATTCAGATTTATTTTCCTAGAGCAAGAGCAGTGGAGGGGAGCAGTGTTGGTTTGATAGCCCTGGAAAAGGAGGTTGGTAGAACAAATTTCAAGTCTACTCTTCCCATCATTCCTGTCCTGCAACAACCAATTAAAAGTTACTCAGCAGTGATGTGGAGATGACGCTTCAAAGCCAGGGACTCAGAAATGGATCATCTTCTACTGAACTGACAATATCTCCCTGCCAGGTGTTTATAAGCACGTTTAAAAATAGTAGAGACCTCTGTGTAGGTACACAAGATCCATGGGGTTGAAGGGTTTCACAGGAGCAGCCAGATTTGCCCATTTACACGTGGAAAATTAAAATACCAGATGGCAGCCAGAAGCCCAGGGAAACTCTGCAGACCAGCAGCAGAGCTGATAATTGAACCTCTGAACTGCCGGCAGGGCTCTGCCCTTTAAGTTACATAAACTGTTACTGATAAATGTCACTAATAGTGCTCCCACGTCCATTAACTCTCACACTGCAGCAAATTGCCTGCTCAGAAATGTGACTCCTCTTTGTGAAGATGAATTTGGTGAGGGGAGAATGAGGAGCAGAGATCTGTGAGCCACAACGCAGCCAGCTCAGGGACACGGGGTTTGGGGTGTGCAGGGGTTCCTGCCTGGGAAAGAGGGCACGGGGATGGTTCCTGGAGATAGAAATGAATAAATGGAGAAAATGGAGCTGATTGGTGGGACTGAGAAATGGAAATCCACAATAAAGGATAGCAGGGGGGAATAGACATGAGAGGAAAAATAGAGCCCAGCTTGTGTTGCTCTCTGACCTGAAATGTGCAGTCATGAGCCAGTCAGGTGAGAAATCTGCACAATCTTGAGAATAAAACTCAGCTGTCATCTCATAATAAAAGTGACTGGTGCCTCTGGGGATGAAGAACAAGCTCTGGCTAAGCAAATTGCAAGGGCTGTTTATCACCACACAGTGTTGGACGTGCTTTTCATTCACTTGTTACCTTTTTCTCCCCCTTTCGAATTGCGCCCATAAGTCATGGGAGGGGAAAAAATCTCAATACTCAGTTTCATTAGACAAAGTTATTCTTTGAAATTCAGGGCAAGGAGCATATGGAAATTTCTACAGCAAAGAACAGGCACTACACCCAGAATAAGAATCAGCGTGGTGTGATATTGAAATGAGTGCCATTATGGGTTATTTTGAGCCGGGCCATGATACGATTGAAATTCAATTACCTCTCCTTCTTTGAAGGGCCAAGCAGCTCAGAGAACACAAAGTCAGACCGTGAGGATTAAGAGAACAAAGGATCTGTGTTGATTGCTGTTCTTGGTAATTCTCTTGTGGCTTGATGTGACCTATTCTGAGAGCCCTGGGGTTCCAGACAGTAAATGTTGTTTGGTTTCCTGGTCAAAGACAGCCTGTGGACAGCTGATCTCTTCAGCAGCCAGAACATCTCTGGTAGAACCAACCTTGTTTTGTAACTCGCCCTGAATCTCTGATTTGTCCTCAAAACTTGTTGAGTGAACGACTTTAAATCTAGTTTGCATATTCCTCTTCTTCTTTTAGCCTGCATTTCTGTCTCTAGTCAAAGGCTTTTCTCTCCTTTTGTCACGGTATAAATCTTGCCCTTAAAATGGGGTGTGGAGATGTAGTGTGAGAGCAGTCAGATGGTGTGGACCCTGCTGTTTTTCTAACAAAATGTCAGACACTGGATGCTCAAAACTCCACGGCCGTGGCCTATGGCAGTGCTGGGTGACAGCAGGACAAACATTCACATCTGCTGGTCAACGGGATTCACTTGTATTTAGAACACAAATTAAATCTAAAATTTAATGTTAAATAATATTAAAAATGTTAAAAATGTTATCATTTTGCTACGACTTTTTCCAAACCGAAACATTCGGTTCAGGGTGGGACTGAGCAAGTGCTTCCCTGGAAAATTTAAGAATGCTGAGGCAAAGTGTTGATTTAGAAGATAAATCTCCTTTCCCTTACACTGCCACGCTGCTCTAAATCAAACTTGTCCTCAAAAGAATCCCTGTCCAGGAATTTCGCTGTGGTGCCACCCCAGGAGCCTGGACAGAGGCAGAACTTTGGAGGTTCAGGAGGTGATTCTGTGCCTTTGTGACCTCTGCCTGCAAAAGGAGGACACCACTTTAACCCCAGGCTTTTCACAGCTGGCTGGCAGCTCTCTGAGCACCTCTGGCTGCTGCAGCCTCAGAGCAGTGATGATATCTCCCAATCATTCCTGACACCAGCCAGCTCAGCAGGCTCCTGCGGGGATGCTCTGCATCTCCCACTGACCTGGCATTTCCCACCCTTCCAGCCAGCCCTGGTTTGCACCAGGATGGAGAAGTCAAAGTCAATATTCAGAGGGAATATTGGGTTTGTAGCCCACAGAACTTGAGGAGAAATCTTAGGCTGAGATTTGTGTTGCTGAGGGGATAATGCATTTGTAGCAGGTTTATTCTTTGCTTTCTCCTTTGTAAATATTTCCTAACTGACATTTTTTTTAATATGGATTCTGTGCCTTTCTTACACACCCTTTTAATGCAGAAATGTGATTATCGGCATTTTTTTTTAAATAATAACTTGTAATAATCACAGCACTGTAATGGAAACAAACTGAATTTGAATTCCATTTTAGGGCTCGTTCAATGTAAAAATAGGCTCCAGGCATAAATGCAGCCTTTGCACATGCCCCCACACTAACAGAGATATAATGCAACATTTCGTTAATGGCTCTAAAAGCAACTATAGCCAAATAAACCCCTTTAGGATAGAGAGATGTACATAATTAGAGTTGTAGATCTCAGATTATTCCATTTATCTTTGACTCCTTACGAGAGGCATTGTCCTGTGCCCCTCCACAGAGCCTGGCTCCAGCAATTGCACAAAGGCAATTGTTATAAATGCCTTTGCCTTGTCTGGAAATTAGAATTCAAATTTTGTCCTTTCAAACACTCAGCAAAGAATGTCCCTGAAATTACCATTCAATAGGTAACACGGGATTATTGCCACATCCATTTCTTTCAGCTCAGCCTAAAAGCTGTTCCTTGGTCAGTTCAATCACCATTCCCCCTTGGAAATGCACAGCCTGTGCCCTGCTCCTCTCCCTGTATTACCAGGGCTTTTTATTTTTAAGGACAGTCACATATTCTGCAGGCCAGGCTCATTGGGAGGCTGCTGTGCTGGAATAGACTTTGTTGTGGCTGAAAAATTGGGAAAATAATAAACAGTGCTTGGCTCCAAGCTCAATAATAATGCCTTAGAGAGGGAGTGGGACACAGGAGCAGCTTTCTTTGAGGTTATTAAATTTAGATAGGATCTTGGGAAAACCTTGCTTCAATTTACATCAGAGACTGGCTCCTTCTGCCAGAAGTACCTGAACACAGCCACAGAAATTCTTAGAAAGAGAACCTGACCCGTTGTTTTGTCAGTGCTGTCAGTGTGTGAATGTCACAAGGGCTTCAGGGGATCTCTGACCCCACCTTGGGCTCAGTTCATTAGCCCTGGCACTGAAGAGTTCCTTCCTGTGAAAAACGAAGTTCACTCTCCTGGTAAAGTTTAAAAGTTTAATAAAGGACAATAGGAGACAAAAATAAAGCAATTTTTTATGGCCTGGTGCTTGGCATTCAGGCAAGAGCACACCTGCTATTTCAGAGACACCCTTTAAATACTTTTTCTATTGCATATTCATAAACAATTCTGCATATTTAAACTTTTCCCCAAACCAGTTTTACATATTCTAGGAACTGTTTAGCATGGCTCCTCCTCGGGTCCACCTTTTTAGAGCATGGCCATTTCTTGGCTTCGGTTTTAGTCTTTTCTCGTTATCACCTCCAGTTTGGGTTTTGGTCCATGCTTTTTACAGATGGCAGGTGCTGATTGTTGGCATGTCAGCAGCAGGGTCCTCATCATACATCATTGGATGTTATCCCAACCAAGCAGGCAGTTCAATTGCAGGTATAACTATATCAGCTATTTCACTACTACGTCTAAGTTTAGTTAATAGCAGAAATAAAAACTCTATAGGAACGTTACTTTAACATTATACATATAGCATCCATTTTAATATTTACAAAAAGCCAAGATTATATCCTGCATTTAAAACACTTCCTATGCCTCAAACTGCTGTGAACAACAGATGAAATTGGAACTTGTTGAAATTCGAGTTTCATCGCTCCTCTGTCCTTGGTTTTCTGTATGGCCTTGTTATAAATGATCAACTAGCCAATCGGATAGAAAGAATAAATTTTATTTTTCCATTTTAAATCTATCTGGGACAGCCACAGGGAACAACATTTGAATGTTGGGTGAAACAGCCGACTGACAGCAGGGTTGCTATCTCACACTGTTCCACGATTTGCTGGTAGTTGAGTCCGGGTTCTTATACTGTATTTTGTGCCTCCCGGCAGCAGAGGTATTGTGTTTTTCAAATTCAAGCCCAGTCTTTCACTTGATGATGAACCCTGAAGAGATTTCCCGGTGCTGGGCCGAGTCTGAAAGGACCTTCCAGGAATCCTCCTTTGGGATGATGATGTCGTCAAATGCAGGGTCCACCCTGGAAATGGGTGTCGATGTGTTGATGGTGGGTTGATGGTGGGTTGATGGTGGGTTGATGGTGGGTTGATGGTGGGTTGATGGTCCGGGTGCCCAAGATCTGATTAGCTCAAGGAGCTACATCCTGGCAAGCCACCCTCCTTTCTGGTGTAAATCGAGATGTTAGTTCGTATACAAAGCATGTCCTGGTATTTGGTGAACGCCCCTCCCAGTCCGGGAATCCTCAAGGTTACTTTTATACTCACAGGGTTATAGAAAATATGCATTCTATCATCTGCTATAACTTCCTTCTATGTTTTAATTGCATGAATTTATAATCACATCTATTACAGCCTGATGGTTCAGTGAGCTGCTGTCACACACACGGGCGTTTTCCAGTAGCCACCGAGGCCCCTGAAATTGTTTTCAGCAGCTGAAAAACCCAACTTCCATGGGTTCTACCCGTGATTTACAACATTCCCATCTATTCCCGAGAAATAAAGCTCACAAGGGATCATAAGAAGAGAATTGCAAAGAGGATAACATCCCAGTCTCAGCGGAATTCCTCTGCGGGGCAGATCCCAGTGTCAAACAGCACTCTGAAAGTTTCTGGTATCTTTTACTCGTCTTTGTTCTCAGGCTCAGTGAATGCATAAAAACCAGACAGGTACTTCTCCTGTTCTAAAAACTGTCAGCGCACATCAAAGTGGACTAATTATCTTCAGAAAAGCATTACTCCCTTTGTAGAAATTCCCGGCTATTTTTGGCAGACTGAGAAGTAATCCAGCAAAAAACTTCATTGTAGCTGAATACAATTGATTTTGTTTCAAGGATTGCAGGCAATTTAAGGCATGGTAGGAATGCACTTCATTTTTGGGTGGGTTTTTTTTCTATTTTCAACTATTTTCCAATTACAAAATGCTCCTGTCCTGGCATGAACATCTGCATTCATTTGGCAGTAGACACATTTCTGATAGAACAGCAAATTCTCCCATGATAATAAACCCCTGTTTTTGTGGGGTTTTTTGGTTGTTTTTTTTGTTTTTTGTTTTTTTTTTTTTTTAATTATTATTATTCCCAAACTTGTACAGACAAGAGAGAAGATGAAAATGATGTCATCTCTGATATTGCAGTAATAACTTTTTGTCAATTCTTGATTCCTCTTGTAGGTTTAAGCACTGAAAAACCCGGCACTGCCTCGTGTTTGAAAAGCAACATTTTCACTGACTGCAGGACTGGGAAGGACTTTTCATCCAGTTTCTTCTCCACACAAAGACAAATCCCGATACAAATTCTTGTGGAATTTTTTGATGTCCCGGAGTACTTGTATGAAGTGCAAGGAATCCTGAGTTCTCCATGTGATAACTGGGAGAGCCCTTGACTGATTTCAGCTTTTCTTGGGGTCACTCTCCTTAATTAAGAACATTAAATATCTCAACTGGGGCTTCTGTGAAGCTCTGCCCCATTCCTGAGGGAAGAGGTGAGGTCGAAGGACTGGCACGTTCCTCCTTCTGGGAAGGTCAGAATAACAGAATAATTTCTTTTCATTCTATTTTCGTGAATTGTTATTTCCCTACAATCTAAAGATTTATTCAGGGGAGGGGAGAAAAAGAGAAGTAAAAATAAATAAATAAATAAATAAATAAATAAATAGAAGAACAAACTTTTCAAAAATATGAACTATCTGGTGAGTCCTAACAGCAGAACACCGCAGGGCAGGCATTAATGACCCGTTAATGCACTTCTCAGGTGGTAAATGGCCCATTAATGCTCCCTTGTCAGGTCAGCGTGGATAATTTATTCAAATTCACAGCCAGGGCACGGTGGAGGGAGGCAGCCACAGAAATGGTGTTTGGGACATTAACACCACAGGTCTTGCTCCTTGGTGGCGGTGACTCTTTACAGCTGCCTTCCAGGGCTGTCCTTCCCCGCAGGAATGTGACAAAGGAATGCCTGGCACTGGGACATTCGGAACCATGAACACCCCAAAACAGAGGCTGCTCCCTCCCTGTCCTCACATCGCAGCCTATTCGTCGGAAAAACCCTTTTTTCTAATCCACAGATGGGGCTCCTGAGAGGGTTTTAAAGACTTTTATTCCATTTTCAGTCTCATGAGAAGAGTGAGACAGTACAGATGTTACAATTCACACCATCACAATCAGAAACCAAACTATTTCCTAATTACAATCCATTATAAGTGTTTTTTGGCCTATCAGCTTTTGCCACACAATGCTGCCAACGCTTCTAAACCAATGATTTATTAAAACACCCCACGTGGGTCCTACTACATCTTTCATGGTTCTATTTCTCCAAAGTACCTGGTCTATTTGCAAAGTCCCCATTTGAAACTTGTTTCCAGTTGCATTTCTCTCTCAGCAATGTCTGTCCCATCCCATGGCCTTTCTCAGTCAGCACACTTTATCTCAGAGTTTGCACACAGATGGACAAGACTGTGTGAACCTTCTGCCAGGCTTTGGGAATCCCCTACAAATGCATTTCCCACATGTGACAATGGCAAATGGCCCATGGCTGGCCTGCAGAGGCACCTTACACCCATTTGGGCTGAAGTTTTTTAGGAATGCCTGGTGACACAGAAATATGGATGGCTGACAGACACTTAGCACACCCAAAAAATGAGCTCTTCTGCCAACAGCAGGTTTGGCACTTCTGAGTTTAGAGCAGCTTAGATGAAGATTTTCCCGATGAGCCCTGCCCTGTGGACCTTTCCTGTAATGCACACTTGGGATGTTAAATCCTGGTTTTTATCAGCACTCATATCCACAGCAGCACTGTAGGTGACTGTTCCACCCCAAACCTAAACCATATATACACAATGACATGTTGATACACGTGTGTGAGGGAGCTTCAGAATGATGCCTTGGGAAGGCTGAGCTGGAACAGAGACTGGAGAGCTAAGAGAATAAAGTAGATATTTATTGAAACGTCTCCAGGATCCACCTTGGGAAGGACCAGAGCCTGACCAGGGCTACACCCAGGGTGGACCCAAAATGGTCACAAAACGGACAAACGGTCACGAGGCCTCACACTTTTTATGAGTTTTGGTCCATGTGCATATTGGGGTTTAATTGTCCAATTCCAGCTTCAGGTTGTGAGGTCCCATCCTTCTTTTTCCTCCCTTCAGTCCACCTTTTTCTGTGGGGATTTTCTGTCTGTGTGGGATTTGTGTCTATGGGGGATTTCAGGCTGTGTCTGTGGGGGATTTCAGGCTGTATCTGTGGGGGATTTCTGTCTGTGGGAGATTTCAGGCTGTGTCTGTGGGAGATTTCAAGCCGTGTCTGTGAGAGATTTCAGGCGTGTCTGTGGGAGATTTCAGGCTGTGTCTGCGAGAGATTTCAGGCTGTGTCTGTGGGAGATTTCAGGCGTGTCTGTGAGAGATTTCAGGCGTGTCTGTGAGAGATTTCAGGCTGTGTCTGTGGGAGATTTCAGGCTGTGTCTGTGAGAGATTTCAGGCCGTGTCTGTGAGGGATTTCAGGCCGTGTCTGTGAGGGATTTCAGGCTGTGTCTGTGGGAGATTTCAGGCTGTGTCTGTGGGAGATTTCAGGCTGTGTCTGTGGGAGATTTCAGGCTGTGTCTGTGGGAGATTTCAGGATGCATCTGTGTGGGATTTCTGTCTGTGTGGGATTTCAGGCTGTGTCTGTCTGTCTGTGAGGGATTTCAGGTTGTGGCAGAGCTCTCCTTCCCCACACTGAGCTGTTCCATCTGTTGCCCAAGCAGAAAGCAGCCATGGAGGCGGGAAGGGAAGTTCTGCCCCTCAGGGAAGCTGCTGTCCCCATCCCCTGACAGAAACCCGTGTGACAGCACGGCAGGTTCACCCTGCATCCTATAACGGGAAAGGAGCAGCAGGAAGGGAAGAACTGCAAAGAGCCAGCCCGAGGGGATCCTGGATTGTGCAGGGATTTTCCCTGACCTTGTTGGAGCTGTCCCAGCTCCCGCGGGGAGAGATTCAGGTAGAAAACCCCTCACAAACCATCCACTCCAACTGCAGCCATCCCGGAGAGGCAAATCCCCACCCTGACAGCCCTGCTAACCACTGACAAGGTGCCTTTTTTTAGGGGCTTGGGGAGGGCATTTAGCCAAAGGCATCCCACTTTCCTTCTGCCGAGGGAGAAGGTTGCCAGGATTAGCTCACACCGAGCCACTCCCCGCTCGGCCTGCCAAGGAGGCTGAGGGATCTGTGAGCTCTGCTGCGAGAAGGCAGCACACACACACACACACACAAACACACACAGAACATCTTGTCCATCAGAGCAGAAAACACCTCCAAAAAGGCAGCCAGGAGCTGCTTAAAACCAGCAGCAAATCCAACCCCGAGCTGGCGCCGACAGCTCCTCGCTGCCTGCCAAAAAGTGAAAAGGCGGCGTACGCCAGAGCCTAATCAGGCTCTTCAAATCCTTCCCTGCAAGGGGTTCTTTCCCCGAGAATCTGAAATTCTGAGAGCTGTCTTGAGGGAGACATTTCACACCACTGCTCCTGGAGGTGCAGCAGCAAAATTGCTTTAGCTGGGGCACGGCTCCTTGTTCTGTTTTGCAGAGGTAATAAACATCAGCTGAATAATTTAGGCCGAAATAAAAAGGCCCCGTTTTGTTGGGTTTTTTTTCTTCTTTGACAAACAGTTATTTCTGTCACCCACAATAACTGTTTTTAAGGATAGCAGAGTGAAGCTGAGTTTTCCATTTATAAGTTTCATGCTTTCTTTTGTTTAGAAGGCCTGATTTATTCATGTTTTTGCAACGTTTCGCTGTGGTGGTATCTGAAGCCAGGATTTGAGGAAAAACATGATCCATTGGCAAGAAGAAGGAGGCAGGAGAGATATATCTATTTTTCAAGCTGCTGGCCCACAGTTTTAACAACCAGGGGAAGAAAGGAACTTGATTTGTGACAAGAAATCTCTGATCTTTATATATTGATCTGTGAATCAGGCTGGGAAGCTCATGGATGTAGGAGAGGGTTAGAGCTTACTTCTCACTCAGGTGCAGAAAGTTTCTGTGAGATAACAGGATTAAACTTGTAGGAAAAGTGATGGAAGATCCAGATTCATTGTGTCTGAGGAGGGATACATTTAGAGAATTAGGGACAAAGCAGGTTCAGAGGATATTGCTTTGGGTGGGTAAAATCCTGGGCCCAAACAGCAAATGGGAGGTGTAGGCAGTTATTAGAAGCGTTATGGGAAAATGACTGAGTCCTGCACGAATGTGTGATGGAGATAGAGGGAGTTTGGATGGAAAACAATACAAAACCTCCTCTTTTGTTCCATATTTGATCCTATTTCACTCACTGAAACATCCTTTCTTGCACTGCACACCAGAGCATGTGGGCTGTCACCTTGGTGTGACATTACAGCCAGGCTGGGGCTTGGCTTTGGCCACCCCGATAGGATGAGCCATAATGATTAACAATATGTATTAATTCTTGGCTCTGCTCGTCCTTAAACTGATGACTCTGTGTATTCATCCCACAGCTTTTGGCATTGCTTGTGACCTGAGGCCTCCTGGATGTAAACGAGAGCAACTCAGGGCTCAGCAGTAAATATTCCAAAGGCTCAGTAGTAAATATTATAGTGTATGGCTCAGTTCTTAGCTTAAGTGATACATGGCTGGAGACAGCAATGAAAAACTTGCAAAGAAAATGGGAATATCTGTGTATAATGTTATCTTGAATTGCAGAAATCTTACTGCATCTTTATTTTCATGGATATGAGCCTAGGGAGAATTTTCTTTCTAGGTAAGACCAACTGCCAGTGAACCTGCATGTTATGGATGTAGTTTCTTCACAACTGTCTTGCAATTGAAATGTTGTTAAGCCATTGTCTAAATACAGACAAAAACTAAAACCCACAGAAAACAATTTCTCCCTTTTTTTTCTGTGCCACACTTGGTGGATGTGGGCAAAATCCTGCCTGGATTAGGTGTGCCTGCAGTGAGGTCCTGCCTCCCGGGTGAGAGCAAAGGCAAAGCTGGGAGAGGGTGAATAATTGCTTTTTGGAAAAGTGAAGTCTCCTGTGTGTGATGTTGAGTTTCCTGCTCCTGGGAAAGTTTGTGATCCGTAGATGTGTTGCAGGAGCCCACTGCAATGTAGGCAGGAGGCAGAAGGAATTCCATGGCATGCAGTCTGCAGCAGGGGCTTTAATCCATCCTGAAGTCACTTGAAGCTCTCTCTTTTTCCTCTCTGTGTTCTTCCAAACATGAACCAGCCAGCTGAACACACACACACACACACACACACACACACACACACACACACACAAAATGTTAACTGCAGTCTCTGTGTCATGTCCTTTGGAGGTTTGGTGGCAAAAAAGCAAAGCTGGGATGTGAAGGCGCTGTGCACACAGGGCCTGGCACGGCTGGTGCCTTGGGATTTTTGCTTTTATATTTTTCATCTATTTGTAACCCTGCAATTCTTTAGTGTGTAACTCTAAACTCCATACACAGTGTTGGGTGCTGCTTTCCCATTTTGGTTTTGGGAAACAATTCGTCTCCAGGCCTGGGAATCAAGGACACCTCACTGCCTCAGGCCTGAGAGAAGGAAACAAAAGTGAGCTGGGGCAGAGCAAACTTGGGGTAAATTACTTCATTACCCGAAGCTGTAATTGGAAGATTAACCCCCAATATGCAAATGGACCAAACTTATCAAAGTGTGAAAACCTGTGACTCATCATCCATTTTTGGGTGTAGGCCCCTGGGGGGCTTCATCTGCCCTAAATGTGCCTGAAGATCTTTCAATAAATATAAATCAACTGCTTTTTATTCCCTTAGTTTTTTCTGCCCTCTGTTTTTAGAAGGCAGACAAAATTAGGCATCATGGCCACACAGCCACAGCCAAGGCACAGAGTGGCCACAAGGTCACTGTGTGCTCCCACTGCTGAGGATGTGCTGGCCCAGGGCCAGTGCACCACCCTCACTTCATGCAGCCTCACACAGCCCGTGAAAATAATGGGAACAGGGATTTTTCTGAGAGTGGGGGCTGGCTGTGATCCTGTGACATTTTGTTGTAGAGCTGCCTGCTCGAATGAGCACGTGAGCCAGGTTTCAGCTTCAATCAAACCTGGCTCCCTTGTGTATCCCTGCTGCCCCTCCAGGGCTGCCAATCCATCCCAAAGGTTATTTATTAGTTTGAAACATTTCAGGGGGGACGTCCCTGTACCCAGCCTGCATTATTTTGGTGGCAGCAGACAAAGAGAGAAAAGCTCTCTTTGATTATTTTTTTTTTCCCCTTTATCTACTGCTTTGCAAGTAGTTTTCCATCCAATTAATCCTGCTAGGTTTCTAATTGATGTGGTGGTTTGCATAACTATTAATCAGTCACTAAGAAACACGGAGGGTCAGGGACAGGCCAAATGGAAGAGGGTGTTTGATACCTACCCTGATTTCTTTTTTGCTGAGCTCTCCAGTTGCAGAAGATGCTCAGATTATGTTTGCCTGGTGTGTTTTTTGTTGGGTCTTATTGGTAATAGCAATATAGGTAAATAAATTACGTGAGCATGTAACTTGCTCTGCTTGGCCCTTAATGCCATTTCAATGGGAAGTAAGTGCCTGCATATTTTCTTGTGTTGCTCTGGTCTCTCAGTTCCTCTCTGACTAATGAATGGGGAAATATTTCTCCACTCTCCCCAGTGTAATATGTTGTGAGGACAAATAAATTAAAGCCTTGGAGGCTCTATATGAGCAGGGGCCATATAACCTGCTAGAGAAAATTGCCAAGCAATGTTCTTGGTACTCACCTTGGCTGGGGAACTTGTTTGTTGCTGGCACAGATTCAGCTCCAAAGTGAGACAGTTTCAGATGCTTTGCTCTTCAGGATCACTTTCATTTCAATGTCCATGGGATTGATCCAACCACTTCATTAGACCCCTTTACCTTTGTTCATTCAGTTCTTTAAAATGTAGGAAAATTAAGGAACTACTTGGGAAGGTGAATTGACAATGAAGGCGAGGTGCTGGCCAGACTAAGGCTTCTTTCTTTGTTATTGATAATTAATTCCAGGGAAATGATTTCCTGCACAGAATTGGCAGAGCACTGGAACTGTGTCTTGCCCTGTGCTGTCCCCAGGCACCCAGGCTGGGAGCAGGAGGGAGCTGGGTGGTTTGGTGGCTGAGGACACTTTGGGTTCTGTCCCCTGGCTGGGGACAAGCCAGGCTCAGCTGAGTGAGCTCCACACTCAGATTGATTCATCAGAAAACTACAGAAACCTCCATCTGCCTGACAGTGAGAGAGAAAAGGGAGTTTATTTTAAAAAATCCCCAGTTTTGATAGCTCATTGTGCTCTTGGGATCAGGCTGGAATTAGTTTTTCCTGCTGCCACTTTTCTGTGCAGGATGGCAGCACGGGGCTGTGACAAGCATGGTGCAGCTTTGTCACAGGGAGGGGCAGAGCTGCTGTGAATCCAGAGAGGCTGATTTTATACAGATGGCTTCCAACAGCATTGGGCAAGGTGGAGAAAAGTGACAAAATACCAAAGCTTAAGCGTTAATACTTAAGTGATATCACTTTTCAATCCATCCTTGTATTCCAAAGCTGCAGAAAGTGCATTCCTGTGGATGCATGCAAGGCACAGATCCCAGCCTTGTACCCATCAGGTTTCCTTTGCTGTTGTAAGCTCAGTAAAGTTGCAAACACTGTTAAAATTAAGTTGCCAGAGGAAAATGTTCCTGATGCATCCGTTTTTATCACTTACCCTGTGGTGACATCAGACAGCCTTGCAGGCAGCCAGGGGAGCACAAACACAATTGGAAAGGGGACAGGGAAAGGAGTTTCAATTTTTCTTCTGCTGAAATGTGGGAGTTCTGGGGAAACACAGACAGTTCAGAGATATTTGCCTTCCTTCAGGCGTGCCATCAGCTCTTGTAGAGGCTTCAAAACAAAACTCACCAAAATGACAGCACTTTGTTTGCTGCTGCACCGAGGAACGAGGCTGCTCCTGAGGGAGTGTTTTTTAACATCCTTGCAATGCAAGGCTGGAGAGAAGCCTCAAACCATTGTGTGATGACAGCCATTCCAGCTCCTCAGACATGGGGACACTCTTGTTGCCTGTCACCACGCAGCAGTCACCTGAAAGGACACGAAAATGGAAATTTGGGAATGGCCAAAGAAATAAAGCCACAACATGATAGAGTTTGTCAGCTCCTAATCTGATATCCACACACATACATGTTGTGTGTCTGCTTGTGTTAAATCATTCTGTGCAAGGATTTAGCTGTTAAATAAAACAGTGTGTGACCATAATCAATAGACCAGTAGCACTTTTCTCTTCCCTCCCTCCCTTATCACAGCTCCAAGTTATCACTGGAGCCCTTCACAGCTCAGTGATGGTTGTTCATAGATGTGGGTAACCTGGCAGGTCATTTTGGTTTGGTTTGAGGTGCTGTACCTGGCACGTTGGGTGAAACTCAGGATGGAGCTGTCCCCGAGTTGTGGCTCCAAATCTTCACAAAAACAGACTCCCTGTGCATGCACTTAGAGAATTCACAGATTTGCAGCTATTTGCTTAATAAGGTCAGAATAGAAAGCTGAGCTACAAGGGGAACAGTTGTTCTGCTGGTTGGGAAGGATCAGAGCGAGAAGATAAAAAGACAAACAGTGTCAGCCTGTGGGGACAGCACGGAGCTCTTGGGGCACCTGGGGAGGGGGAGCCCCTCGTTGATGTTCCTGGTGAGAGGTGGCTTGAAAAGCCTTTTCCCCTGCCATGAAACCCTGTGACATTTGGAAAAGCCTCTCTGTTTGGTCTCCATGAAAACACCTCGGTCATTAGGTCACTCTTTAGGAGACCAAAGATCCAAATCTTTTAATCCTTGAAGAAAGGATTTGAACCTGGCTCTGCACTAGCTGCTCTCCCTTTCACATGCCCAGGGAAGAATATCACACCTGAAAACATTTTATGGCTTTGACAAACGTTCACTTATAGATGAAATATATTTTTGCCAAAAAAAAAATATAATAAAAAAAAATCCTAAGCTGTTTCTTCCCTTGGCTCTGCCGTTCTTTATTTCCCTCTGCTTTCATCTCCAAGCCTCCTACCCTTTTTCTGTCTTGTCTGTTTTGATTCAGTCCATGCCCTGGGTGACTCCTGTCTTGCTCTGTGCTTGTGCAGTGTCTATCACCATGGCTTTCAATCTGTTAGCACCCAGAGGCATTAACATAATGCAGGTAATAAGGGGCTAAATTTAACTTGCTCACAACTACTTTTACCCACTCTAATATGCATCACACCCTTCAAGTGACAGACTCAAATTGCATATAATAGCTGCCTGGCTACAGTACACAGAAAAAGAAGGTGATAGAAAAGCATTTGCCTCAATAAAAAAAAAAAAAATAAAAAGGATTTTTTCCCATCCAGAAACCTCAGCTTCATGTTTTCCCATTGCTTTCAGAAGCTTCATGTCAAGATAGATTTTCCTTCCACTGTGATGACATTAAATCTCATGGCTGCTGTAAAATATGCTTTATGAGTTATTAAAGAGTGTTACAGCAGCTGAATTGGGCAATCATTAAATAAATATTGCTAAATAGTTTATTAAAAGAGAATTTAAGTGCTTGCCATTTTTACTTATCCTCCCTAGGATAGTTGATTTTATAGGTTTTCTTCTTTTATCTCTTTTTATGATCTGGAATAAACTCTACAAACTTCATCTTTCATCCAAATATCTACAAGAGGTTTAATTGATGAAGATCCCCTTTGAATAAAAAATAACTAAATAGCAGTTCTTAATTTTCTATGTTTAGTTCCATGAGTATCCCAAACTGAAAGCTCCAGAAAATTACTTGGAAGTTCTTTAGCCTGTAATTTTTTGCTTTTCCAAGTTGTACTCACTGACTTAACCAATAATAATCAAATTATGGGTGGAAAAGTAGGAAAAAAAGTAATTCAAAAAGCACAAAAAGACTGAGTCACAGGGAACAATTTGTAAGGGTTCATTTGGACACTACACACTGGATTTGATTTCTTGGCAAAAATTTGTCCTCTTGCTCAGCTCAGCATTCATTGTGCAGTGTCTGCAGTGACCCCAGGGCTGTCCTTGTGTGCACAGGAGAGGAGCTGGTGCCAAATCAACTCCTTTAACCTCAAACTCCAACTCCTTTAACCTCAGCCATGTGAAAATGTTCCCTGTGCACATTACCCAGCCTCCATCAGCAATGATCTCTCCACCCTGTGAGGTTTTGGTTATTTTTTTTTTTCCCTTTAGAGCCTCATGCTTATCCCTTAACTCACTCTCCTTTCTGAAGCTCTCGTGGCTGTGTGGTCCATTTGCAGCTGCCACCACCTTTGCTAAGCCCACCTCTCCTTTGACCACACCAGTCTGTGGTGCAGCAAGTGTGGCCCTGATATTTCTGGGTCTGAGAGATTTTACCCTGCTAGCAGCTGCTAACTTTTTCCCAAGGAAATGTTTCTCAAGAAAGTTTCTTCTCAAAACAATCTTGGCAAACAACTCTCCTTCCTCAGAACAGTCTTTCTCCAGGTGGAGTTTTGCTGTTTCTCTGGTTTAACCCATGGGATCAGAGAGTGTCGTTCCTATTCACCAACCATGTTCAGTCTGTGTGGGAACACCTGATAAAAAGTAACAAAAATTAGAAAATAAAGCTTTTTTCTATGCTCTTTGCTTTCTGAAATACTTGGAGTCTTTCTTTCGTGTCCTACAGTGACAGCAAGCTCCTGATATTTCCCAAAATCCCTACTCATGGTGGCTGGGTCCATCCCCTCCACACCCAGCTCCCCTTGTCCATCCCCAACACAACTTCATCTCTCCTGCCTCTTTTCCTTTCAATTGTCTTCATTTCAATAGGTTTAAAAATAGCTCCTTCATATTTAATTATGCTTCACTTCCCTCTGCTCCTTTCCAGCCCATTCAGTCTCCAGGGCAGGGCTTTGTCTGCTGACAGAATTCCCATTTAGGCTGGCCCATGTTCAACCCATTATACCCAGCCCATATCAGCTGGAAAAGGCTTTTCTCCTGTGAGGCTGGGAGCCTCTGCAGCACAGCATTGATCAAAATTAGGTCAACAATGTCATACAAGGGCCTTGCAGTTCAGGGTAAAATTGGTCATTAAGAGCCATGAAAGCAGAGTAAAACCGTGGACAGAGAAGCAAAGAAGTAATCAGAGGAATATTTCCCATTCCTCTTTTAATAAGCTATCATTTACCCTTGTTCTGTTTTGATCCCTTTGGGGCATGTATCTTGTGCAGGGAAATGTTAAAAAAAAAATAGAGATAGAGGAAAGTAATAATGAAATAGTGCATGTGTTTAAATATTTGCAGGGGAATGGAAACATCACCGAATTTCTCACTAAGTCTGTGATGAGATGGAAGATGTACAGGCTTGTCAAAGCAATAATTAAGTTCAGTTCCAGAGGGCTGCCTGTGCTAAATCTGCTGGGTTTTCTTCCAGGGAATGGTCTCTCTGGAGGGCTCTGATACAGAAGCTTACATGTTTTCCCACTGGCTCAAACAGTCTGAGAGTCAAACCCTAAAAAACAGCTTTGTGTGGAGGTTCTCACCAGGATAATTTGATTTCTTGGTGTAACACCCGTGGCTGTGGTCAACCCCTGCTCCAGCTGAAGTAAAAGATGTACAAACAGCAAACAGGGGATGGCCCCTTGTGTTGGAAAACATCCATCAGAACAGGAGCTTCCCTTCATTCTCCAAACAATCCTGTGCTCATGAATGTATTGACCTCAGCACATGGGGATGCACAGCAGGGGATTCCACCAGACAAACCCATGAAGGTGCTGGAGGTGAAGAGAACCCTAATTTAGCTGCTTGAATATCCTGGGCAAGGGGAGCACATTCATTTTCCATGGATCTGCAGAGCTCTGAGCCCAAGGTATCTGACCTGCCTCATCTCAGACGAGTGCAGTTCGTCTGTTCCTGCAGCACAAACACGAGTGGCACTTTAAACTGCTGGAGGTGTTTGTTTCCTCTGAGCTGCACTCTTCAT
>JANPWX010018281.1:0-21757 GCA_024734555.1 Trochalopteron elliotii | reverse complement strand
AAATATAATATAATTAAATTGCTAGTATAAATATAAATAACATTTATAAATATAAATATAAATATGACTATCAATATGAATATAAATATAAATATAAATTATAAAATATAAATATAAATAATATAAAAATAATAACATATTTAATATAAATAATTATAAAATATATGATATAATATAAATATAAATATATGTAAATAAATATAAATAAAACATCTTTGATTCTCCCATTGAACGAGTTCTCAGGGCAGGGGCAATCTCCAGCCACCAAAGGACATGAAAAAAAAGTAAAAAGCTACAGCAGCAGCTGAGTAACCTGCACCAACAAAACCCCAAAGGGATTTTCTGTCACATCCTGCTGTTCTAGTTAAGGGCTGGAGGAGACACTGGGCATCCATCCAGGAGGCTCTGTGGGCACGACCTGAAACCTGCTGAACCCAATCAAAAGATGCTCATTGATCTCAGAGGATGATGAAGCAAGTTTGGAGTGGTTTTGTTCCCTTAAATTCAATTTTTATGATCTTGCCTTGGCTGTGTGTGAGCTGACACCACTGGTAGGTGAGGGCTGAGCCTGAGAACAGTCGTGTCCATGTCCCCCAGGTCTGGCAGAAACATCAATTAGATTTGGGATATGACAACAAAAGAGGAGTGCTGAAAAGCCATCACACTTTGGGAAAGAAAATGTGAGAAAATTAATGACAGAAGATACTTGCTTTTTTTTTTTTTTCCCCCCAAGCAAAAAGGGTAGAATTTGAAGTGCAAAATTTTAAAAATTGCTACAGTAATAACAGTCTGCTCAAGCTGCCAAGTTGTGCAAAACCTGGCAGGGTGCACACACACACACACAAAGACAAAAAAAATCTGCTTTTTTGTTTCCTAGAAAATCTGTGGCAGGCCTACATCCTGAAAAGATGATAATTGGAATGAATTGCTGATGCTGATTAATTAATTATCTTAAGGACTATTTCCCAGAGCACCCACATAGCTAAAGGTGTTGAGGGAAGATTTTCACATACATTTTACCATCTCTGACCTTCCAGAGGTCAGGCACTATTGTAAACTTTCCACAGGGGTTTCAGTTAAAGTCCAGAGGAGAAAAGCTCCAATTTCTGTGTTTGTGCTGCCTGTGCTGGGCTGTGCCATGGGCCTGGCTGCCCTGGAGCTGGGGGGATGACACTGAAGGTGCTCCAGGAAAGAAGGATCAGGAGGACACTCTACCAACCCAAGAGTTTAATAGAATGAGGGTTTTCAGTTGAATTTTATTTGTTGGGCACGACCCCATTTTTCGCTGTTACTTGCTAACTTCCCCAAACCTTGAAGCTGATCTCTATTTTCTTTTCTGACACACATTTCAGTGCTATTACAGGAGGTTTTGCTGTCTTATTGTGCTTGTTCCCTGGGTTTAGCTGTGATTTAGATGTGTTTTGGAGAGGAAACAGGCAGCTTTAGGATCCCTTGGATGAAATGGTGTGCTCTGGCACACTGCAGATATCAGAACCATCACCCTGAAAAGTGGAATGGGAACCAGAGAAAAGCAGATTGTAACTCCTGCCCTCTGCCCCAGGCTTGGGGCTCAGCGAGGCAGAATCACCCTCGGTTCAAAAAACCATCACTGCAAAAAACCCCAAACCACGATCTGATGTCAGGAACAGCCAAGGAGTTAATTCTGTGCTGCACAAATGTCATTTGGCAACTGCTGCTTTTAAATAATTGCCATCTTTTGATACACTGAGTGTATTTTCCCAACCCAGAACTCACTTTTAGGCTTGAAACAAAGCTGAGAACAAAGACTGCCCGTGTGAAACCAAACTGCTTTCAGCACAGCTGTGGGTGCCTGCACAAGGCACACTTCAGAAAGGAAAGCACTGAAATCAGAGAAATAAAATGGGCATTGAACCCTTATGTACAATTCCTGACTAAACACAAATGCCATTTCAGGGGGCAGCAGATCTGTCCCCGGGGTGAAAGTCCCGGTTGGTTTTGAGATCATTGCAGTGAAGTTCCTGGGAGGTGTGGTGTGCATCCCACAGCCCTCTGCTGGAAGAAATTCGGAGCTCTTGGGTGTGGCCCTGATAGAAAGAGGCAGAAACTGATTTTCCTCTTATTCTGAGACATTTGCATTAAAAAATACAAAAAACAAACAAGCAAAAACCCAAACAACCAAAAAAACCAAAGCAAACCAAAGCAAACCAAAGCAAACCAAAGCAAACCAAACCAAACCAAATCAAACCAAACCAAACCAAACCAAACAAAAAAAAACCTCAAAACAAAACAAAACAATAAACCCAAAAAAAAACCCCAAAGGCACCCACTTTTCTTAAGGGAGAGCTGAAGACCTTTACATTTAAATAGAGCCCAAAACTTCCTCATGCACTTCAAAACCAAAAAGAACAGGAAACTTCCAGCCAATTGGAAAGTATGAGATGAGTTCTTTTGCACCACAGCCCTTTTTATTTGGCTCCCTTCCCCAGCCCCGTCCTTGGAAAAAGTTGGTCACACATAAATGTGTCCCTGGGGGAAAATATTGAATTAGAAAAACCTCACCTAACCCACGTTGTGTAGCACACTGTGTGCAAGTGATGGGTAGGGGAGGTTCCAATGGCCAAAATATTGGTGACTCTGGAAGTGAATTTAAATGAGATTTTATTCTCACTACTGCACTGTCCCAAATGCCACTCACTGGCCTGAAGGGGGTAACACAAGATTTACAACTTTGGGGTTTTATTCCCTGAACAATCATCAGTGCCAAGTGGAGAAATGGCTCTGAAATGGGAGGGAAAGAGCAGAAACCAACTGCAAACCTCACTGGGCTGCAGCTCAGACCTTTGTCCTGCCCATACATTGGAAAGTGTGAAGGGAAGGAGAGCACAGCTGGGACAGAATCTCTTTATTCAGGTGCCAAGTGCCCTCGGGGGTGACCCAGGTCTCTGAGGACTCTGAAATCCAAGAACTGCAATGTTCTCAGTGGAACCAAAGCTGGCATTTGCTGTCCTGGTGCTTTGCCAGAGCTGAGGAAAGGCTGAAATCTGATGCAGTTTCCATTGCTGAAGTAAAGAACTTTGCTTTCTAATACTTTGGTGAAAACCACTGCTATGGTTTCGATGTGTTGACATTAAATAGCTTTTGATTTCTGATTTGTTCCATAGTGCTAAGATGGTGCTGGAGGCAATTAGCTGCATTTGGGATTCGGGTAATGGTTGATTGTTCTTCTCCCTCTCAGCTGCTTTGTGGGTTTAACTTTTATCTACAGTTTAAAATCAAAGGGTTTCTTTCTATTTTTTTTTAAATTAGTTTACAATCTGTTGACAAAATGGCCCTCCATCTGAATGGATCGTGTGCTCTCACATAGCTGGATTAAAAATGACAATTATATTTCAAGCAAGACAATATTTTCCTGATCATTTCTTTCTGGGGCGGGGGGAAATAAAAAGGCTTTATGGGGCAATTTCTGTTTACACTTGATGACTTTAGAGCCTTTTTTCATTTAGAAATTTCTTCACTCCATCTCTGCTAAACAGTAATAGATCAGAATTTGATTTGGGTTTTAAGTGACTACAGGCTCCAAATTTGCAAGTGGGAGTCAGTGAGGCTCTGTGCTGACTTAGGTTAGAATGAACACATGAAAATGGAAAATGTAAAGATGTAAAACTTGTCCTGATGGCACCTGGCAGGAGCAGATGTGTGAGGGGCAGCTGGGTCCTGCAGCTCCTGGGCATTCCTTGCCCAGCCAGGAGCTCTCCTGCTCCTTCCTGCAGCTCAGCTGGTGAGGAGAACACCCCTATAAATCACCCAGAGGAGAGGGCCAGACACACACAGACAGGCAGGATGAGCAGGGAGGAGGAGCAGAGAGTTTTAAGGCCAGGACAGAATTCTCTGTCTCATTTTGTGCATATTTATGATGCAGAGATGGGAGAGGCCTGCAGAGAGAACACACAGCTCACAAATCACATCCCTCAGCTCGCTCCAGAGCTGGTTAAAGTTCACTCGTGTCTCCTCTGCTTGTACTCCATTAATCATTCCCTGCCTCTGGAATGAGGGCTGAACTCGTGTCCCACATCTGCAGGGAGATCATGTCCAGTCCCTCTCACTCTTCTTCCTCTTCCAGGGCTGCCTGAACCTTCCTCCTCACGGGGAAGGCTTGGGAGATCACAGCTTTGGGACAGGAGTGTGTCATCTCCTGCAGGTTCTGATGCCTTGGGAAGGCTGGCCTGGAACAGAGACTGGACAGAGCTAAGAGAATAAAGTAGATATTTATTAAAAGGCCTTTAAGGATGCACCTTGAGCAGGACAGGAGAGCTACACCCAAGGTGGACCCAAAATGGTCACAAAATGGTCCCAAAGTAGTCACAAAATGGTCACAATGGTTTTGCTGCCCAAACCTCTCTGCACTCTGCTCCTCTGCAGAATAAGCACCACAAATGAAAAGCAAAATTGTATGAATTAAAAACCAGTCATTCATTTTTCTCCAACACCTTCTGCCCACAGAAACTGGGATTTCCAAACTAATTAAACTTCATTCCGTCCCTGATTTTTTGTGGTTCTACCCACAGGTTCTGTGTGGGTGTAGGATCACTGCAGCTCTGCAATGAAGCTGCCTCTGAGCTCCAGCAGCACTGGGAGCCCCTCGAAGTGGTTTTCCTGCTTTAGCACAAGGGTTTGGGGCATTTTTTATCAGGCCTCTGTCAGGTCACATTCCCAGCCAGCCCTGACCTTTCCAGTGGAAGGGTTTTGTGGGGTTGCAGACATTATTCCCTGCTGTTGGCTGACATCAAGATTAGGTTCTGCTCTACCTGGTAGTAGAATCAGTGATAAATATTTTGGCTCTAATATTTGGGTGCTCTAGGTCCAAAAGCCCCTGAAAACCAAAGGGAGGCTTGGTCATTATGAAGGTAAGGAAAGCAAATCCTGAAAGAAATGAAACATTTTCATTCCTGCACCAGCTGGGGTTTGCCCTTTCCAGCAGCAGCAGCAGCATGATCCTCAACGTGGTTTTTCTTTATTTCACCGTGTGTCCTTTTGCTCAGTCTCCTGCACTGTGCTGGTATTTATAGTTATCAGAGATTGTGGTCAAGTCCTTTCCAATTCAGCAGCCCAACATGAAAGCCCTGAGAGAACAGGGCTGCAGCACGAGGATATAATGCCTCCTGATGGAGCTACAGCTCTGGCATCATCACATCCTTAAGACCAAAAGCAAATGTCTTATAATCCAGTCAGATGTTTTTATTCCTTAAACATGTCTGCTGTGTGCTCCACTCTTGCTTTTAATATTCCTGCCTCATTTTGCTGTATTGATTTCATGGTGAGTTGCATGGCATTACCTGCAATTATTTGTCATTTTGCTCTTTAAAAAAAAAATCATCCCAAGTCGTGGCCTGGGCTGCAAATGAGATGATCAGTGGAGTGGAACAGCAGTATCCAAGTTACACTGCCTTGTGCTGAAGGGAATTCAACTTGCATATTTACAGCAGAGCCCTCCAGATTCCTGTCTGGTTTGGTTGGAGCTGGAAATGCTTCTGGGGGCATTCTTGGGGTGTTGTAGAGATACAAAAGGGAGCTCCCCTGCATTGTGCTTTTATTTTTTTGTTTTGGATAGTTTATTATCTTCTCTTTAATTGAAACCTTTTTGCTTTACAACACAGTCTCTTTACCATGCCATCTTGCTAAATATTAATGAGCCATTTTTGAGCAGTTGCTGGAGCCCTCCAAATTCCTGCCTGGTTCTGGTGGAGCTGAAAAACCTTCTCAGGGAATTCTTGGGCTGTTGTAGCAGGTGCAAAAAGGAGCTCCCCTGAACTGTGCTTTTATTCCTTTTTGTTTTGTATGGTTTATTATTTTCTCTTTAATTAAAACCTTTTTGCTTTTACAAGACACTCTGGACCATGCCATCTTGCTAATTATTATTAATGAGCCATTTTTGAGAAGTTGCTGGAGCCCTCCAAATTCCTGCCTGGTTCTGGTGGAGCTGGAAATCCTTCTCAGGGCATTCTTGGCGTGTTGCAGTAGGTGCAAAAGGGAGTTCCCCTGCACAGTGCTTTTATTCTTTTGTTTTGTATAGTTTATTATTTTCTCTTTAATTAAAACCTTTTTGCTTTTACAAGACACTCTGGACCATGCCATCTTGCTAATTATTATTAATGAGCCATTTTTGAGCAGTTGCTGGACAGCCCTCAGAGTGTGTTGGACCCTCGTGGAGCTAAAAACACCTGGCTCAGTGAGAATTCCAACAGACAATCAGCTGGGAACACACCTTGTGGGAAAGTTTTAGTGCCACCTGAGGGATCCTGATGGGCTGAGGGTCCCAGCAGCTCCCCAGGGATAAAATTCTGTGGGTCACAATTTTATTGCACTGGCATTAATACAATTCCTTACACCAACAATCAATACTTTATTAGAGCACTGAGATTCCTGCCTTTATCCATTTTTTTTTTCTGTATTGTGGCATTGAATGTGTGTGTGTGACTCTGGTTGTCTGGAGACAGGCTGGTTGGGTGAAGGTAATCACTTCCTAATTTACTAATCATATCTGCAGCTTCAGGGGAAAGGCTGGCAACCTCAGATGGAAGATTAAATGAGTGAGACTCCCAGAAATTCCTTTAGCTAGGGAAAAATTGATTTAGAGCATGCAGGAAAATCTTTCTTTTGGAAATGGAATGAGCAGGTGGCTGCAATTTATATAAATTAAACCTTGGGCTTGTTCCTCTGGCTTGAGTGGGTTTTTTTTCCCTGTTTTTAACAAAGCTACTGGTGCATAAATAGTGTTTGATTCTTTTTCCAAATGTTGGTTCTGTACAGTTGTTTTTAATCATTGAACCTTTTGGAATCAATTGTAGGATTAATCTAATTGCAGCTTCCTAATTCTGTGGAGCACAGTGCAAGAGAAAAGCTGTGGCCAGGGAGGGAAATCACAGCTTTGCATTCTTGTCTCATGCCACTTCTCCCAACCAGCTTCTGCTCTATCATTACAATCAAAATTCTTTATCCTGAAAATTGCCACATGAAAATTTTCGAGCTTAAAATAGCACTTCTGCAAGGCAGAGATTAGATTATGCAAAGTGTTAATGCAGCATTAACTGAAGAGTCCCAATTAAATAATTATAAATAGTTACAAGTCTCGTCTCTGTATTTCCAGAGCACTGGAGTTTAAAAGTTTTGCACTCTGACAGTGTTCCTGCAGGTTCAGAAGGACCAAGACCTCTGCAGCATTTGCTTTTTCTTCTTCTTTTAAAAGGAAAGACATGAAATTTCATCTTTAAAACTAACAAGAGTTCCTCTAAAAGAAAGTGATGTCTCTCCCTGGGCACAGTCAGTGGTTCAGGCTGATTTTCAGAGGCTCCAGAGGTGTCTGCTGCCACTGGATGGTCAAATTCCATCCCAGTGGAAATCCTGTACAGGGAATAACTCACAGACACGACAAGGTCAAGACCAGAACTCTGCCTGTTGAGCTGCCTAGACAAGATATTTTAAACCCATGCAGTGATCTGGATTTTGAGCACCTCTTTCAGTCTCTGCAGACGTTTTCAGGGTCAGGGACAGGCTGCAGGTGTAAGTGTGAGCCCGGCAGGCTGAGCAAAGCCACGTCCCCACCCTGCTGCTGCTGCTGCTGCTCCAGGAGCTGTCCAGGAAATCACAGCAAACACCTCAGGAGTGGGATCTGAGCAGGAAACCTCCCAGCCTCTTTCCAGTCCTGTGATTGTCGTTTTCCCATGGCCACACACACCTCTGACTGCTCCTTTCCACCCTGTCCCTTGTTGCAATAAGTCAGCTGAGACTCCGTTGCCTTCCTGCAGGAAATTCTTTATTCTCACAACTCATTTTATTCCGTTTTTACAGACCTTGTGTGCAGCTTCAATTGGACAATTAAAATGCAGCTTTCTTGCCAACCATTCTATTGGTTACTAAAATATATTTTACTTGTCCATCAAATCTCTCCACTCTTGGATTGTTTACATATTTTCTTTACTGATTCTCATGGGACAAATCCCTTGCTATTGCAGGTGCATTTGTTTTCCAACCCAGGAATACATTATTGTGCTAATGAGGTCTCATACCAAGTTTTTGCGTGGGGACTTGTAAATGACTTAGAAGGAGTGTCAGGCTAACTTTGGCAATTTAGCAGAGCAGGCCTAATTTTATAATCAGGCCTGATTCTTTTATAATTCTTTTATAATTCTTTCTTTTATAGTTCTTTCTTTCATAATTCTTCTACCTGTCACGACCGTTCCTCACTGAACCCCACCCCAACAGAGTATTGTCCTTTCAGTCCAGAATAATTCCTATTTTAGGTACTGAAAACACTTTTTTTTGACTCTTAGGGAATGTTTTTTTTTGCCTACTAAAATGTGCTTTTGGTGGACTCATAAGTTAAACCCAGCTGCTCATGCATGGCCCTTTCCCAGCTTGCTTCCTTTTCTAATCTATGCAGCAAAAATCAGAAAAGAACATCGAGATGATTTTTTTTGTTCATTAAACTAATAATCTAATCACAGAAGAGTATTGCATGTCAGGGTCAGGAGTCTCCAGCATTTTTGCAGGCTAGCAAACCAGTTCATCTGAAGAGACAATTCCTTTTTTTTAATTCAGTGCAAACCAGATGTGCCTTGAATGCCCATTTTATCTTCCCTTTGCTCACGGAATTTACATTTAAGGAACGGTTTCCTGAGCAATTAGAGAAGGATCATTAGAAAACATTAACATTAATATAAAAATATGGAACCCCTTGTCTCTCCCTTGCCCCTGCTGGTTTTTGGCGTGGCAGAAGGCAGGACACTAATTATTTACCTGTTCCTTCTCTCATAATAATGCACTTCACAATTTATTATTTATATTTCCTCCTCTCTGAAATGCCACCTTCCCCAGGCCAGCTTTTACAGTGCAATCTCAAAATGTGGCTGACCACGAGTCCTTATCACAACCTTGCCACAGCAGGGACAAAAGGGGAGAAATCTGATCTCAGAGGGGAGATGGGACACACCAGAAAATGAAATTTGCATTTAGCATGAAGAAACGGGGCTGTAATTCCAGGTTGGTGGATAACAGCAGTGGGATAAGGAGTGTCTGAACTCTGTTAAAGCAATCACACAGGCTGCTGAAACATTTGCTTGCTGGTAAGACATCTTGCTTAATTGCTGAACTGAAAACCATTTATAAAATGGCCCCATTCCTGGAGGCACAGGTAAAGGAGAACAGCTGTTCTGCAGGAGAAAACTTACTTTATTTTTGTGTGTTCTGTAGAAGTTTCACCTCAGAGATCCTGATGTGTATCTTGGTGAAGGCGTTGTCTCAAACAATGTAACCAGAGCACGCAAAATTGAATTTTAGGAATGATGAATTGTGGTGGAATTCAGGATTTTTGGGTTTGTGGTTGTTGCTGTAACACTGATAGGGTGTAAAAATAGAGCATAGAAGATTATTACACCAAAAAAAAAAAGAGATAAATGATCTTCTTTGATGCAGTAAAAGACAATGCAATGATTGTGGGCTTCATCGTTGAATTGACCCAGTATAACTTTGTGATTCTGGGGGATTATTTTGCACAGGCAGTGAAAGTGCTGGTGTTTGTTTCACCAAAACTTAGATGCTGCATCATCTTTCCCATTCTCCTCTCAGCAGGACAAGATAAATGGTTACAATGTTTTCTCTGGAGTGAAATTTTAAGATGTAGCAAAATATGCTTGAGGGCTGAGGACTATTGACCCCTGGAATACTCTTCCTCTGCCTGACCTTCTTCTTTTAAAAAAGAAAAAAATCAATTCTGTTGCGTCTGAATGTCTCAAGTTTGAAGATCAGCATTGGATTGTCATAATCTTTATTTAGTGCAGTGTTGTGTTGAGTTATTTGTTTAAAGCTGACTCTTCCTGACAGTATTAGGTTACATCTTAGGGAGATGCTGTGAGTTGTGTTTGAAGCTGCATCTTGGATTTACTGCAGCTGCTGTAAATACCAGCCAAGCAACTTCTATAAATTATGCTAAAGGTATTTCTCAGTTATATAAGAATTATCCTGGTACAGAGCTTAATGTCTGCCATCAGACACTTATAAACTGTGATAAGGCCCGTGGAAGTGTGGCATTTAAAATCAAATATTCAGGAGTTGTTGCAGTTCCCAGCAACGTGAACACACAGGTTGTTTTCTGCACACCCACACTTGAGATTGATTTTGCCCTTGGTGAAGCTGCTGCAGCCACAAATTGCAGCTGCAGAAGGAACTGGGAAGTTTTGTAGCTCAGCTGGAGACAGAGGTTTCCCAAATCCACGTTATAAATGTGCTTTATTTACTCTGAGCACACAGAGCTCACAGGGCAGCAACTCAGCATTGCAGCAAACAAAACCTGGGTGAACTCAGAGCCCAGACATCACTGCAGGCTTCCCCTTGGGCTCGGGGTGGTGCAGCCTGAGCCATAAAATGCATTTATTTCACCAACAAGAGTTCAGCAACTTATCCAAACTGAGCAGGAGTTGTCAGCCAGAGCCCAGGGGTCAGTGATTGCCCAGGGACAATCCTCAGCTCTGCCCTCAAGGGGATGGAATGAGAGCTCATGTCATCTGTTTCTTTGAAATCCATTTCATCTGTTTGAAATCCATGGCACTCAGCTCATGGCACTCATGGCACTCATGGCACTTGGTTCATTTTCTCTCTATAAAATCCATGCCACTCAGTTCATGTTTTCTGTATAAAATCCACGGTATTCAGCTCATGGCACTCATGGCAGTCAGTTCATTTTCTCTCTATAAAATCCATGGCACTCAGCTCATTTTCTCTGTACAAAATCCATGGTATTCAGCTCATGGTACTGCTGGCACTCCTGGCTCTCAGCTCATTTCATCTGTATAAAATCCCTGGCAGTCTGTGCTGCTGTGCTGTGAGCTCTTCTGCACAGGTCAGGGAAAGATCTCTGCTGGGGTGGATTGTCCAGTTCTGGGTGTTACAGGAGACACTAAGGAAATCCAGGCACCAGGTAAGTGAATTTATACAATTTTGGGCCACCTGGGCCAAAGGATAAGGATTTCCAAGGCCAAAGACACCTGCTAGTGGCAGACACTGCAGGAACCCTCTGACAGCCTCGAGGTAATGAATCCTGCCTGGCCCTCGATTATCAGGAAGAGCAGAGTGAAAATGAGTAAGAGATTGGAGCAATAATAGACTCTCCAGTGACACAGAAATGATGGCAGCTTAAAGGCAACTGCTGGCTGGTTGGCCAGGAAAAGCAAATATTCCATAAATCACCTGGCTGCAGGGCTGGGCTCCAGGCTGCTGCTCAGGCTCTCAGCACTGTTTACTTCCCCTCCCACAAGAACTCCAGTGGCTGCAGTGATTGCACAAGAATGCAAAATCCTCTCCTCTTGTGCATCCCTTTCCTCTGGCAGCCCTGGGATTTCCAGATCTCCTCTCCTGCCTCCCCTGTGCTGCACAAAAGCAGAGCTCAGCCCTGCCCTGCAGCAGGGTGACAGAGGTGACAGAGCCACCAGCCCCAAAGCCACCAAACCCGAGTCATTTATTGCAGCCAGAGCTCTTGGAGAGGCTGAGCTGCCTGTGCCTGCCTCTGGCACAGCAAATCTGCACCCAGGGATGAGTGAGAGGCATGGATTATCTCAGTGCTGAATTTCACAGCTGCATTTCACAACTGCACTGAGGGAGAAGTGAGAGGCATGGATTATCTGAGTGCTGCATTTCAGAGCTGCACTCAGGGATGAGATGCATGGATCACCTCAGGGCTGCATTTCAGAGCTGCACTCAGGGATGAGATGCATGGATCACCTCAGGGCTGTATTTCAGGGATGAGAGGCATGGATTTCCTCAGTTCTGCATTTCAGAGCTGCAGAACTCAGGGGGAAGTGAGAGGCATGGATCACCTCAGGGCTGCATTTTCACATCTGCACTCAGGGATGAGATGCATGGATCACCTCGGTGCTGCATTTCAGGGATGAGAGGCATGGATTTCCTCAGTTCTGCATTTCAGAGCTGCATTTCAGGGCTGCACTCAGGGGGAAGTGAGAGGCATGGATTACCTCAGGGCTGCATTTTCACATCTGTACTCAGGGATGAGATGCATGGATCACCTCAGGGCTGCATTTCAGAGCTCCACTCAGGGATGAGATCCATGGATCACCTCAGAGCTGCATTTGAGGGCTGCACTCAGGGATGAGATCCATGGATCACCTCAGAGCTGCATTTTCACATCTGTACTCAGGGATGAGATGCATGGATCACCTCAGGGCTGCATTTCACATCTGAATTCAGTGATAACATGCATGGATCACCTCAGTGCTGCATTTCACATCTGAATTCAGTGATAACATGCATGGATCACCTCAGGGCTGCATTTCACAGCTGCCCCTGCCCCGAGGGAGCCACGAATCCCAGCTCAATAAAGGGAAAAGGATTCAGTCATTAACTGCAGAGGCACACGATGAAAACTTTGCAGTGATCATAAAGAACCAAGTGCCCATTTAGGACCTTCCTGCCCGTGCACGCTGGGCACAGGCTGTGCCCACGGGTCCCTGTGTGCCAGGGCTGGCAGGGAAATAAATGGGAGGAAAGGATGACACTCAATTATATTTACAAAAGGCCTGATCCCAGGCCCATTACAGGATCTTTCTATTAACTTCAGCCCCAGCTTTGGACTGAGGCCAGGCGTGTTTGCAGTGGATCTGTGATTGTATCTGAGTGAGAAGGAGAATTCTTGCACTGCAGGATGAACTGAGCCATCACCTGCTTTTGGCAAAGCCCTGTAATGGAGTTCTCCTATCATAAAAACAACAATAATTCCTCAGTCATGGCTTTGTGATTAAACAACACTGAGGTAGTGCTTTTTTTCCCGCTTTGTAATTTGCATAATTCCCAGGCTGCAGTGCAGAGAAACCTTTGGAGATATTAAGTAGATTATAAAAATGTCGTGTCAGATTTGAAACTGTCACTAACACAGGACTTTTAATTATGAATAAATTTAAAAAAAGAGGCACTGCTCCTCTCATGGCCATGAGAGTTTGTGTTAGGCACAAACAATAAAGCTTAGAAATGTTCAAAGGCTGAAAAGCAGAAGTGAGATAAGAGGATGGATTATTCTGGAAAACAGGCGAAAGTAGAACTGATAAAACATTACTATTCAAATGATATCTTTACAGGAGTCATTACAACAGAATTACCATTGTTGGAACACAGAGAGAAGCAAAGCATTCCAGCTCCTACAGCACAGATTTATTTCAAGAAATGACTCCTTGTGCTTGCAGCAGCAGATGCAGGCGAGGCTGTGCAGGAAATGCACAGGAGCTTTGCCCAGGGAGACCTGGCACAGCCCAGCAGGGAGGAACTCCCTCCTCTGGGAGGGAGCAGGAGGTGTCTGAGTGCTGGGAAGGGTGGGTGTTGTGTTTTTGTCTTCCTTTCTGCCAGAGTCAGGATTAAATGCTCCAGACAGTGTTTCTTGTTGGGACTCAGATGTTTATTAATTCTTATCCATGTTACAGTCTCACAAACCCTGAGTTCTACAGCACTTCAAGCTAACAAATTAAAATGGAGCCCCATCTCCCTCTCTACAAGGCCTTTTAATGATAAACTGTCCAATTATGAAATAGTACCTAAATTATTTTTCCTTTTAACCCAATAACCACCCACCTGTGGCCCACAATTCAGACTTTTGTACCCAATTACAAAACACCACCCAGACCCGTGAAGGAGAAGGTGAAAAAGAAGGACTCAGCCTCTTGCTCTAAAACCTCCATCTTGTTTTATATAAATATTACTGTATTCTGAACCCTTAAACTCTAAGTTTTGCACCCTGTGATATCACACACTTCTATCAGAACCACACACCCACAATCCCAGTTCTATCACTCAATTTTGGGAGCCTTTTCCACGGCCTCAGGTCAATGCAGTGTTTGCTTGGGGGGTCAGTGCCTGTCAGCACAGAGAGTCTGGAATTCTCAGCTCCCAGGCTTCCAGCAGGGTGGGGAGGATGCTCTGAGCCCCCCAGGGCTCCTCACACCCCTCAGTCCCCCTGTGTGTCCCTGGCACTGAGTGTTTGGCTTCCTCCAACCTCCAGCAGCCAGCCCTGGTTCCCCCAGGCATTTATCTGAGTGGGACAGGAGCTGCCTCCCTCCTGCATCTAAATCAGATCAAATCCGTATTTCTGGAAAGATTTGCATTTGTTCAGATAGCCGAAGGGTGATTAATTTAAAACCCCCCAAATAAATAAAATCATTAGTGCCATCTCTTCTCCTGACCAAGATTTTTCACTCAAAGAGACTAAGCATCAGCAAGCCCACGTTTAGGTGGGAGCTGGAGGATCTGCTGAAGTGGTATTTCATGTTTAAAGAGACTTAAATTTACCAGATCTAATGGCTAACAATATTTCAAAAAGAGACTTAATCTATTTCATTGCATTTTATATTACTTTGTTTAATAAATCATCTTCCACTGGAAGCCCAGTCTAAGATGAATTTAACAGACCTTATAAGTGATGGGTCAATATCAGCTTTGTCATAAATTCATTTTTACTTTGGATACAGGCCTGGTGGGTACTTTTGTATTGCTTTATTTCAAATGATCCATAATTCATAGCTAACTTTGACTTTAAAATGTGACAACGTATTTTCTTCTTTCAAGAATGGGATTTTTCCCTTTAATTTTTCACCGAAGAAAAATTAATACCACTTTAATTAGAGGTTTAGATAATGCTAATTTCAATTTACTTTTCTTTGTTGCATTGGATGGTTTGAAATCCATCCAGCAGCAGGAAGAACAGGATTAATAATGAGCACTGGCAAAAAACAATGCATGAAGGAACAAGGGTAATGACTGTCAGTGGTTCAGGCAGCTGCAGGGGGAATTCAAGTTCCTTAATGCTGACAAAAAATATTTGTTTCAGTTCTCTTATTACTCAGATATTGGCTTTTGCAGGTATTTACAGCAAAATTCACTGGTTTTGTGTTAGCAAGAGGGTGAGGTGCAGGCAGAAGGGTTGTACTGGTGGGAGAATTAACTGGGAAAATTCCATCTCTGTAGGGGACTGGAGGAAAGGGGTGGTTGATGCTGTTTTACACCACAAGGACACAGACTCTGAGATTCACAAGGCTGAAAATGACTCCTTGATTTCTGGGATGTGTCTCCCTTTTATACTGTTCTACACAGACCAGTTGGATTGGGGACACAAAGACAAACCTCTTCACTCACATTGCTCAGAGCACAGGGACAGCAAGGAGAAGTCCCTCCTAGGAAAAGGAATGAATAACAAAGGTACAGTTACAGAAACATTTCTCCTGTTTACAGAAAATTCCCTGGGAAAGGAATTTCAGCAAACCAAAACACCTCAGGCACCAAACCAGGGCTACAGGTGGTGCTGCAGTGTGGAAGGAAAGTCACCTGCACAGATGGAATATTGTCTGCAAGCATGGGAGTGAGGAATGGCAACAGAAATAAATGTACAAACAATGCACAGAGATCTGGGCAAGGAAATTGTCACGGGACAAAGTCATAAAACCTGAGTATCCTTTTAGGCTCACCACAAAACTTGAGCAAAGGTGTAGCCCTGGTTTCATGCCTGAGGTGTTTTGGTTTTCTGAAATTATTATTATTTTTTTTTCTCCTGTCCTGGGTGTTTAGGTAGAAAACTCAGGAGAATAAAAGTGTCTGTGGTTTTCTTTGTGGACACTGGGGTTTTGATCCTGGTGAGGCCTCAGCAGGCTGTGACACCAAATACACATAAAATAAAGAAAATTCTCGTCATGGTTACATCAGTGGTGACTCTCAGCCTTGGACAGGCCCCTCTGTTCAAACCAAATGAGTGAATTTTACTTTTAATGGGCTATAAATTCAATGGGAAACATGTTTAGAAATCTCTGCAATGAGGTTTCATCTGCTGCCTTCTGAGGGACCAAACTGGTTTTGTTTCCTCTTTTTTTCTGAGCTCTACTGGTTTTGTTTCCAGGTGCCCAGGGGTGAATTTCTCTGTGCTCTGGTGCTGCAGATGCTGCAGGATGGGAAGAGCAGAGCCTGTGGATCCCTGGATTGGGCTCTGATGGAGCTGATGGGCATCAGATTTGAGCAGCACCTGCAGGATTTGGCTGCCCTGTTTGGGCTGGTATTAATCTGCTGTTGTGTGCAGTAAGCAATTTTTCCTCTTCAGCTTGTGTGACATCTTGCTGTGTCAGCAGAGACAGGATTGATCCAGGAAAGGACATTTCAGTTATTTTCCCTCTGCCTGTACAGCTCAGGGATCTGGCATTTCTGACATGAGTGAAAGATTAAAAAAACGAGGGGGTTCACACTTTTGCTCACAATATGCTACAAACAGCAAGCAGCAGATAAATTGACATCTATTAGATTTCACAGTTAATCATATTCCTGGCTCTGTGCTCAGCCATGAAGAAACAGCTGAGGGTGAGGGGGTGACAAAAATCAAACGGCGTTTTGGCCACCCTGTACCTGTGGGACACAGGGATAGGGAAGAGCAGGTCGCAGGGACATTTCCAGTGGGAAGTTTGGATTCTTCCCACTGTAGTATTTTCTTCCTGGATTTGTAGGAGTGAGATTGCTGTGGTTGGTTCAGGCTGAACTTTGCACTGAGTGACAGAAAGTGAGGTTTAGTTACTGGGAGAAAGGAACAAATCACATTTACTTTGTTCTGCTGTTGACCTGTGGGCACCCCAAGGTATTTATGAAGTGATTTTGGTCTCCCTCGTTCATTGTTTATCACCTCCTTTCCCTCTGCAGCACAAATAATTAATAACTGCACTCTGCCTCACTTCCACTGAGAAGTTTGGGATATTGCAGGAGTAAATTTGTATTCAAGGAGTTGGAGTGCTCATGTTGGAATGCTGAGGGGTTGGGAGAGGAATGGTTTCCTCACAGAATTGTGGTACCTGTGGTTCAACCCAGCATCATCATAATTATTTGGGCATCCAGGCATTAAGTTCATTAGAATTTAGGTTTTTTCCTCTGGAGTGGAGAGTGGAAAGCATTTTGACAAACGGATGAAAGCTGGAAGTCCTGGTATCAAAGTGGGCACCAGTGAAAACTCCACCTTTGATTTACGGACATTCTCCTCAATTTTCTGTCTTCAGGTAGAGCTTTAATCATCAAGGAGTGTTTGTGGGGTTTTTATCTCCTTTTCTTCATGTTAGAGCTGGGATTAACAGACAGGAGTCACAGTTTTGTGTTTGGACTCAGTGTTTATTAATCCTTATCTCTTGTTGTGTGCTCTAACTAGCAAGACAGAAAATGGAGGTAAAATGGAGCACCTCTAACTCTTTCTAAGGTTATTTAAGTGCTAATCACCCAATAATGAGGTGACACCTCTATTATTTATACTTTTGACCCAATAATGACCACCCAAGGCAATGCAGACCTTTTTCACCCAGTTACAGAAAACCACCCAAACCCATGAAGAAGAAGGTGAAGAAGGACTTGGACAACACCCAAAATCCTCCATTTTGCCCCATATCTATTACTGCATACTAAAACCTTAAATCTAAATTTTTTACCCTGTGAGATCACACAATTGTATTCAAACCACACACACACACACAACCCCAGTGCCATCACTCAATTTTGGGAGCCTGTTCCGCCCCTCAGGTCAAATGTGGTGCTTGCCGAGGGGTCAGCACCTTTTTAACACAGAAAGCCTGAAATTTTCGTCCTCCAGGGTTCAACAGGATGTGTTGTGATCTATCCAAAGATTGGCTTCACATGTCAGTGTGTCCCAAAGAGGGAGGAAACCCTGGGGGCTGCAGGCAGAGCAGTTTGTGTTGTCACAAGGGGACACTCAGGTCTCTCTGAGGGCAGGGGGATGTCGCTGGTGGACACGAAAGACTCCAAATCATTCAGAAGGCAAAAGTGTAGGAAAAGAAGGCTCTTTATTGTCTAATTCTTACTGCCTCTTATCAGGTGTTCCCACACAGACTGAACATGGTTGGTGAATAGGAACGACACCTCTCTGATCCCATGGGTTAAACCAGAGAAACAGCAAAACTCCACCTGGAGAAAGATTGTTCTGAGGAAGGAGAGTTGTTTGCCAAGATTGTTTTGAGAAGAAGCTTTCTGGAGAAATTTTTCCTTGGGAAAAAGTTAGCAGCTGCTAGCAGGGTAAAATTGTCTCAAGCCCACAGGGGGTGACAGCAGTTCTGCCCCAGTAAGGCACAGTCTGCATCCTGGCTGGAAGGACGAGCTCCAGGATTTCTCTGACAGGCAAAAAGAAAGGACAGGCTCATTGTCAGGGAGGATTTCTCATCACTGTTCCATTTCCTGGCATCCCAGGCAGCAGGATCTTGGCTAAGCAGGTCATGGGTTTATTTTAGGGGTGGTTTTCCTCTGCATCCTCAGAACATCTGGCTGAGCACATCTGTCCCTTAGCCAGAGGCTACGGGAGGGTTTGCAGTTCCAGTTGTGAGCATAAATAGAGCTCTGAACAGCATCTGGGCCATGAAACCAACTATAAAATACTGAATTGCAGGCGTTTAGGGGGAAGGCAGCTTGACTAAGCTCAGTAATCACCAATTCCAAATGAAACCCAGAAGGTGAAAAAAAAACACAAGAGGGATTATGGAGGGATTCCGAATTTCAAAGTAACTCTCATGAGCACCAGCTCTGGCAAGCGAATTTCTGTTTGTGGCTGAAATTGAAGCAAAATTAAAATTTGCTTCTAAAATGTGGATTCCTGTGTCTTGCTCCCTCCTCTTCCCACATCACTGTAATTTTCTGTCCTCAAGCTACACAATCTTCCAAGCAAAGCACAGAGCAATGAAATAAAACTTGAGAGAAAAAGCTTATTTCTTTTTATTTTTCCCAAAATCACAAACCCTGGTTTTCGCAAAAAGAAGAACAAAAGCAATAGCTTTAGGACAAAGGTAGCTGAGATCAAATGAAGCCAATTTGAGATGTGATTAAAATTTTAAAAAAAGAAGAAAGAAAAGAAATAGGAGTCATAATGAGAATATTCAACTTCTTTCCCAGAAGAAGGGTCAGAGGATTTAATGGAAAATATTTTCCTCTTAGATCTTTGATATCAGTAATCCAGCCAAGCAGCAGCACCCATACATCATGGTGATGGCAGCAGCTGGGTAGAGAAATGTAAGAAAATTTTCTGTATGTGAAAGTTTGTTCCCAGTAATATTAGAAAAAAAAAAACAAATCTCCAATCAACTGCAAGGGAAGGGAGGAAAAAGATTCCACCTGAAACAATTTTTTAGGGACAAAACTCTTAACCAGAAATATCATTTATCCTTAAGGAACTCAATGATGCCGAGATGCTCTTCTTTAAGCTTTAGTAATTCCACTAAAATTGTGGGTACTGATCACCTGCTTTAGCTTTAACCTCTGCTTCTCTCCAGACATGGGCACAATGTGGTTTTTCCTCCTGGAATTTAAGGAAAACCAACCCCCTTGAGCCCATTCTCCCTCTACTGCTGAGGAATGGGAAATTCCATAGAAAATCTTTTCCTGGACACAGCCAAGCAGATAAACCCCTGGCAGAATTTACACAGCCTTAAAATATTCTTAAAATAAAATATTTACAAAAATATTATGTTAAAAAAAAAAAGCTTCATTTTAATCAGTGAGAAGTGGTAAAATATCAGAGATTTTAAAATATCAGGGGTTAAGAAAGTCAGAACCCATCGCTCTGAAGGACCATGAAGGAGATTGAGCAGCTCTCCCTAAATCCTGCATTATTTCCTTTTCCAAGTCCCCATGCTGAAGGTGAGGTAAATTGAATGTTTATTGACATCCCCATGTGCTGCTCTGGGATTTTCTCAGAACCTTTGGGAGACCCCTCGGAGGACTCTCTAAGACCTCATTATATTAAAGAAAAAGTGAATTTAGTTGCAAGGTGTGAGTTCTATGGATGAGTGAGCATCAGTAAACAGGCTCGGTCTGAACTGGTACCTTGGAAAATCAACTTCTAAGAGCAATTAGTGATAAATTACTCTCAGCACTTGGGAAGGGCATTAAAGTCTGTTCCCGACATCAGCAAGTACAAAAGAACATTCTCAGCTCAAAGGGGGATGGAAATCTCTCAAGTTTGTTGGGTTGTTGTTTTTTTTTTTTTTTTCCCAGCCCAGGAAATTGTCAGGAAACTAAAAACATTCCCTCATTCTGAGGGAATTTTACCTGAAGAACCAAATATTCCGGTGTCTTTGTGCCACCACAGATCACAGAGGAAAGACTTGTCTGAAACACAAAAAAAAAAGCACAAAAATACACCAGAGGCTCTGCTCAGCCAAGGGGTCTCTTGTATGTCTGTGATAGAGGGGAGATATATTCAGCGATCTGGGGTTTAAAAATTAAACAGTGCAGTTATTCTCATGATAATCTCAGTTTTGAAACAAACAAACAAACATTAATTAATCTGTGATTACTGCAAATTGTTCTCTGTTTTTTCTGCTTGGTGACAGGCAAGCACCACTCTATAAAACTCAGAAGAGCTGACACTGTGTTTCGATAGGATATGGCTGTGGTGATCACTGAGTTAAGTTTAAAAGGAACCCGTGATTTGAAGGAAATTTAGTTGATGTGGAGAGGCGAAAACAGAAGAAAGGGGAGTTCCCAGGCAGAAGACATCTCTCTAAAGCCGTGTTACCTTCCAGTCAAACAGATTGCAATGTCAAAGGGTGTCCTCATCTGACCACACACCACAGCAGTGCCTCGTAAAAAATTCCTCATTCCTTTAAAAGTTTGATTGAAATTGGCGGAAAGAGAGAAGTGATTTTTTTTTTTCCCCAATGCTCCTCAGTGTATGTAAACAACTTGGTGTCTAATTCCATTTGTACCTCTGACACTTGCTCTTAAAAGAGGCAAACTGGGCAGTTTTTCCTGAGGTAAAACACCCAAATAAATCAGTGCATGGAAGGCCCAGGGACAGGGGAAGGAATGAAATCGAGATCCTTTGGGCTACAGAATATATGAATTCCTTTTAATGAGATTTTGATTACCAGCAGTAGTGCCTTGGAGCAAAAACTCCAGCGACGATCTCTAATGTATTATTTTGCAGGAGAAATTTAAACATGATAATGTTAATGCAATGAATGTCCATTTAGTCTGGCTAATGATGAAACACTGGATATTACACAGTGCTCACCACGAATATGAGGAGAGATGTCCTTTATGGGATTATATAAAAAGAAATCAGTTTCATCAGGAATGCAGTTACTCACTTGGAAACCTTCTCATTTACTGGCTCTCAAGAATCATGGGGGATCAAAAACTGATGTAATGAGATCATTTCCCCCAAGTAAAAATGCAATATGTGATTAGCCATTATTGACTATTACACCAAATGAAAAGGAGTTCAATCCCACATCCATATCCTCTCTCATGCTGAAGTCGGCTTATAGAAAGAGGCCTATAAACGTAATTTTTTGACTGGGGGATCCAAGGTCTTTCATTACAGAGACTTATTTTCAAGGGAAAGTGGTGTCATTACTGAGTACTGATGGCTTTTTTTCTGAGAGGAATGCAGAACTTCCAAAACAAACCCCGGAATGTGCGAATTCTCCAGGAGTTTATCACACCATTTGCATAAATTGGAGTACAAAAAAAAAAAAAAAAAAGCCTGAGCTGCCTTTTATTGCTTACATTGCATTTTCCATTTGGCTCCAGGTGATTTGGGGTGTTCTGGTGTGGGGGAACTGAACCAAACCCCACTCCAGAGCCAGGCTGAGGCTGTGATGTGAAATGTGCAGGGACACAGGGAAGGTTCACCTGAATTCTCTGGTACCTGACCCCAAACTCCAGCCCCAAATCCTCTTCCAGGAGGTCGTGATACAAATCCCAA